>JALIZH010007622.1:0-115813 GCA_030522465.1 Rhipicephalus appendiculatus
GAGCGGGTGAGTGAGTGAGTGAGTGAGTGAGTGAGTTTATTGCGAAATCCGGCTGGTTTGTGGTCCGAGCTAGACCACACAAGACACCTCGTCTTCCTGTAGACGCCACGGCCTGCTGGACAGCCCATTTTCGGTCTTCAAACTCGTTGCATAGCAGCGCTGCGTCACTGCTTCCCTTTAGAGCCTCAGGAGAAATTGTCGATGCGTTGGGAATTTCTCAGAGTATATATTTGTATGACGCATTTTCCGTTTTGCATAGTTTGCAATTGTTGTTGGGGTATAGTCATGTGTAGTTCCCGTGGAAGTGCAAAGGGTTTGGGTAGGAGTTTGTAACTGCTGGTATTCCGCCGCTGGTCTTCTGCCTAGAGTTGGGTAGGATGCGGGGAAGGCGCGCCTTGCCTCTCTTCAGTGTTGTGTGTGAGTGAGGAAAAAATATATTATATGAGCAGGATGATCCAAACTTTTTAGTCCGAGTAAGTGGACAGATTTAGTTGAGCGTCCGCAACAGCTTTGCGGACGCAGCCTGCCGTAGGAAATAGCTGGCAGGATGTGTCCGCAGAGCTGCTTCGGGCGCCCAACTAAGTCTGTCTAGTAACAGTAGCGTAACATCGGGATTCGTAAAGACAAAATTTGTGTCCTTCGTTCGTTTTTTCTTTAAGCGTGAGGACCACCGTTCATCAAGGGGACACGCCTTCCTTACGCTCTATAATCCTGTTTAACGAAGACTACTGGTTATCGCTATGGTATGGCAGCTACGCTACTGCTGACTAATAGTTGAAATAGCAGCGGTATTCGCAAAAACGACTTAATTTAAAAAAAAAGAAGTTTTAAGTGAATCATAATACTGGACGTATCATTTGAGAAGCCGGCTGTCCTGTGACAAGCGGAATGCATAATCGAAAAAAATTTTGCGATTTCAGGCCCAGTTGTTGTATCGATGAGGTATAAAGTAAGCCGTGAACATACAGAAATATCAAACAAAGGATCTTGGATCGCTTGATTCATTTGAATTTGTCGTTAACACTGCTTCTAGGCTTCATAGTTATCTGGACTGCAAGTAGAACCATTACTTCGGTCTTATTCCATGATAGATTTTATTATCCTTTAGAGGAAATGAGCGCTAAAGTTACCCTTTTTTTCATGTCCTGATGGCTGTCACATTGATGCACATTATTTACTGCGAGCTGAAGATGAAAGTTAAAGGCGCAAAAGGCGTGATTGCATTATTGTACAGGATGTTCACGTCGGTAAATTCAAAAAGGTCCAGGCAAAAGGCTCTTGAGGCAAGTTGCAGCACAGGTTGGAATCGGAAAGTATTTAACGTGTCACATTTTGCAAGCCAAGCAGCGCTGTGCGGCCACTAGAATGACAAAAACGGGAGCCCAGCTGGTCTGTCAGGGGAGCTGGCGCGCTCGTAATTACCGCAGGTCGTTCGTAATTAGTCTTTACTAACGTGTCTAGTGAACAGCCAAAAACAGAAAATTGATGTTATGAAGAACCTGGAAGGAAAAGAAAGCATGACGAGGCAGCACAACGTGCGCATTAATTTTTTGACTGGCGACAGGAGCTTACTCAAGTGACGCCCAACTTGACACCTCTTCGATCCGCTTTGCCGAACCACAAAGTTCAGCAATGGCAACCGTTTTTGGAAGGAGTCTGGCTCTGCTACGCGATTTGGTAGCTCCAATTTCGTTCAGTAGCGTAGCTGTCACAGTAAAATTTCGAAATAAGCCGCGGCTTAGTTCAGTTTGCGTTTTCGCAATCAGTGACTGGCTGTCATTTCGTGACCTTTCTGTAAGCCAGTTTAACGTTAATCTATTGACGCGTAGGCACTCGCACAAGCCACTTAAAGAGTGTACAAAGTTCAGACTTTAATATAGCTTTCTAGGTGCAATGACATACCGACAGCCACATGTATGCCGTTTGTTTGCTGATTTTCACTTCTATAACCACCATTTGAAGACAATTCGGAAGTACTATTCCAAGAAATCTGCGGCGCCCTGACATGGAAGCCTTTTACTTTGAGTATGACTTTTTTCTCTTGTTCACGATGAGCGAACTGACAGGTTGTAAATTTGTTTGCGTGTCATTAGTTCTATCATGGATGAACTGCATTTAGTGATAATGATTATTTATGACTTTACAAACACTCCTGGACGCTATTTGCGCTTGTAAGGTTTAAAGTACGTGGATGCATTATTTTTTTCTGTTTGCCCCTCATAAAAGACCACTTCAGTTTAATTGGCTCCTTCGCCCTCTGTTTCATAGCAATAATAATAATAGTAATAATTACATATGGGTTTTACGGCCCAAAGCCACGATATGATTAAGAGAGCATCGTAGTGGAGGGCTCCGGAAATTTTGAGTACGTGGTGTTCTTTAACGCGCACTGGCATCGTACACGGGCCTCTATAATATCGCCTCCTTTGAAAAGCGACCGCCGCAGCCCGGAACGAACCCGCGACCTTCGGATCAGCAGCCGAGCACCGTGACCACTGACCCCCCCGCGGCGGAATCTATTTCATAGGGTTGTGCATTAAGGTAGCCTGTCAAGCGGCACGCTGCATTGATAAACAGCTTAAGAAACGCCCCGAACATCGAATAAAAACTCCCCACGCACTCTCATACTTTTTGCTCATTAGATTCGGAGAACACCACGTGACCACTCACGACAAGGATTTCACAGGACATTCCACATTTGCCCATTGTGTCCACTGTACAGTGGTTTGAATTATTAGAGGCCTAGCCTCCTTTACTATTTTTCACGTCGGCGTCTTAGTGAACGAACTTCAACTACTGCTTCTGAGGCGTGGTAGCATTAGCCGTGGTAGCAGGTCTACCGTAGCTATTGTCGATGCTGGTACAATGTTCTATAAGTTGATAAGAAAATGACGCGTCTGCAAACGTATTTCAAATGAGAGCTTTCAAGATAACACCGAACCAGGGGCGTAGCCAGGGGGTGGGGGGGGCTTATGGGGCTTCAGCACCCCCCCCCCCCCCCGAAATGTTTTTCGTATTGTGATGTATCGGCGACCAAAAGAGCTAGCTGCGCTGGAAATCATCCTGGATTTTTTTTCCAAAATTGCTTTTCGCAGTTGAAAAGACACTTCGGTGGGAACACAGCGGACCCTTGGCGGAGAAATATGGAGTTTTCGTTTTACGGTGATGTTGCACCTTATCATGAGCGCATGGGGTGCCTCGCCGGACACGCAGGAAACATTCGAGACCAGTCCCGTGTCTGTAGCTTGCCTGAACAAAGAGATATTATATGTAGTAGGCGAGAAAATAATGCGAATACTATTTCGCAAACTCGCAAGGCTATTCTGCCTGAAGGCGCAGGCCGCTTAGCAAGGGGTCCGCGGGCCGCGTATTTTGTCCCGGCAGTGCGTTATGTTCTTAGAACAAAAGGCATCTACTTATTTCGGCTGCAAGGGTACGCCGATCAGCGGGGTGTGCATCCCCCTAGTCGATAAGTAAGGGCGGGGGGAGAGCACCCTTGATTCACTCCTTAACTGACCACTCTGACCTCAAAGTTGCTCTGATGTATTAAGTAGGGATGCAGAACTATCGGACGGTACTATCGATACTATGGATAGTTCAGTCATTATCGAACTATCGATGGTAGAAGAAACTATCGATAGGGCTATCGATAGGAAGTTTCATAGTATTATTGATAGCATAAAACACGGTGTAACTTACACCGTGGTATAAAATCAACCACGCGAACTCATTGCAGCATGAGCTTGATTCCTCGAGTGTGGGGTATATTTTCAACATAATCTAAGGAAACCCGATTTTACGAAGTTCCCGATCTAACGGGGGAAAAAAAATTTCATTCCCCGGCAAATACCCATAGCGTTCAACGGTGTCATTAACCCGACTTAACAAATTAATTTGGCCACCAAAAGCGATTTCACCAAATTTTTCCCAAAATAACGCAATGAAAAAGCGACGATTCCCTTCTAATTTTGACCGAGACGGGTTTTCGTTCGAGCGTGCGCTCTAACACTATCGCGTTAAAACATCTAAGTGTCATAGTTGGGGCCCTAGTTTTCCTTTGACGAGGTTGCACGTCGCGCCATTGCACGGAACAACGGACTCGCAGCCAGTAGCGTTCTTACGTACCAGATGGTGCTAGAAGCGGTGGTGGTTGCTTTGGCTATTTCGTGGCTTATAAGACGAATATCACTGATCATCCCCTCCAATCTTTCTCTCTGGCCCTGCTGACACAGTCGGTGCATTCGTTCTCCGTGTCACCGCATGTCGATGGGCGGTCATAACTTCACGTGACCATTTGCCTGGCCTGCATCGCCCGGACTTGGTGTCCCTTATGTCTGTGCCGCCGTCGGGCCGTCCTCACAAAATTTTCAGACGCGCAGGCGTGGGTTGCCGAGAGAAACAATGCCGTGGAAAGTTTCTGTGTGCCGCTACGTTATAATTTTAAATTTCTAAGGATAGAAAGATTTATATCTTGATTTTACAATATTCCCGACCTAACGAAATAATCTCAGCGTTCTAATCACTTCGTTAAATCGCGTTTCAACTCTATATGGTGGAGCAGGAGAAGCAGGCGGAAGGGCAAGAAAGTTGCCATGCTTGAGTTCCCTTCAACAGAATGATTGGCTGACACATGATAATTAAGCTGAACTGCTCAGCTTTAGCAGAAAGGAAGGCCGTTACATGTTACGGAACTGCGCGGCTTCAGACTTATATTGCATTGTGTGATTTCAAAATAAAATATTTAAAGCTAAGTTTTTCAATTGTAAGGTGTAACTGGTTACTTTTGAATATGAATTTATTGATTGACATATTCCGGTATTTTGATCTCGGCAATAAATAATTTCTTTCGTCAAAAGACTGCTCATAAATTGAGCGAACTGAGTACTGCTGGTAGTAGGCTATCGCAAGTGATTTGTCAATATCACCGCCCAACAGCAGCATGCAGTAGGGAACTGAGTACTGCTGGCAGAAGGCTCCCAGCACATTATTCCCAGCCCAATTGATTGTACTATCGGCAGCAATACTCCTGATCGTACTATTGTTTGCACTGTCGATTATACCTTTCGAATAGTAGTACTATTGATAGTTTCTTCACACTATCGATAGTTTCAAACAAACTATCAATACTATCGATGGTCCATTTAGTGATAGTTCTGCATCACTAGTATTCAGTGTTGCCAGTGAGCTGACATTTTTGAGGTCAATCTTTCGAACGCACCCACTTTTTTTCCCTGTGCGAGAAGCGAATCACATCGACGACGCTGCTAAGGAGACTATTATGTACTAGCAATCCTGCTTTGCCGAAATTACTTCCTTCTAACGGTGATGGTGCTTCGAACAGCCCTCTTTTTGGCCAAAGCATGATGACTGTCTGGTGCTATATATGCGGCGTTTTATTTTTATTAAAGAACCAAATCAGAAAAGGGCTAAATATCACGGGAGCGTAAAACGTGGCCAATGTATATTTCTCTTTTAAACAAATTGTAATCAAAATTGGACAATTCCTCATCGTAACGTGAACTCAAAAAGGCAGTTCTGAATTTTAAAAAAAATCAGCGAAATCCTTTATCTGCTTGGATTAAACTGAGTCAGATCCATTAAATTAGTGCTGTTTCAACAAACAAGACCAAAGCAACCAACGTGACTGGGTCCAATCTGTTTCATTTGGGCCCTAGTGGCTTGCCCTACATTGCTTTCATTCGACAACCTTTGCGCTGCATATCATGGCCTTCTTTCACTCTGAGACGGTATATTTGAAATAGAAGACAATTGAAATGAAGGATATTGGGCACCGCTTTATTTCTTGAAGAAGAAGCGATCCGAAATGGCGTGAAATCAAATGAGCTAGGAAGAAGATGAAGAAGAGCTGAAACAGTTTTCAGGCTACAAACAAACAAATAAATAAACGAACAAACAAACAAATAACCAAGCATTTTTCTGAAGGCCCTCAAGATGCCAAAAACGACAAAACGGTGCCGGAGTCCTGAATGGTACGCATTTTCCCTGGTTGGACCACTCGCTCTACAAGGCTAGTTATCGTCGTTACGCCAGTGCAACAAAAGGCGGCACCGACGGAAGCACAAGCATGGTGTTAATGTTGTCGCAAAATATTGCTGTATCGCTTTCTTGCTGTGGTTTAGACTTCGCTAACGAGCTAAGTCAAGCCCAAATGAAATGTTAAAATCCGTAAAAGCCAAATACAAATTTTACTATGGAATACTGACGATAGTAGGCTCCATAGATTTTAGACGCACTATAGTTTTGAGGTATTTAGGTGACATGAGCGCACTGGCGAAAAAAATGTTAGAGCTGGCCCGACCATATTGTCCGTAGCAAAAAACTGAGTTTTTTTTTTCAGTTTCAGTTAAAGCGGACGTGACATTTTTAGAAGAAAAGCACCACATATGTATGATCTGGCTATAATAGTTCCATTTCTACCGCGCTGTTATTTCGAGCTCTGTCAGCCCGGAGTTTTGCAATACTACTAATAATAATAATTTGTGGAGTTAGACGCGCCCAGAACCTCGGTATGATTATCAGGCACTTCGTAGTGGAGGACTACGAAAATTTCTACCGCTTGAGTTCCTTAATAAGCACTTAAATCAAGGAGGCTCGCGCACTTACAGTGGCCTTAAGCATTTCGTTTCCATAAAAATGCCACCGCCGCGGCCAGGATGAAACCCACATCATTCGCGTCAGCAGTCGAACACCGTAAGTACTGTACCACCGCGGTGGCTTGCGCTTTGAAAATTTTGCGTGCTTTGTTTTTTTTTTCTTTTTTAAATGCGAGTATCAAGAGGTCAACAAAAATGTGACCTATCTGAGCTACGTTGTCTCGTGACACAGTAGCGTAATGTCTTGGGATAAGTAGTGTTGAAAGGTCTTGCGTAAAAAGTTAATATCTCATAAAGCCCGTGAATGAATGTCTATACAAGTTTGGAAACAAAGCAGTATGATAGGGGCTCATTCGCAAAACATCGCGTCGTCTAAGTAGCATCAGGTAGCATCCTATATTCCCAAAGGAAATTTTACATTTCACTTCTGGTTCTAGTCACTCGTTTGCGGTCAGAGAAACAGGTCATAATTTCGCTCACCGGCAGTTCATCTCAGTAATACATGCACTACGCATTATTAAGGTTCGCAATCTCTGCGAACCCTTGTTTAGTTTTCATCCAAATAAATGCCTATTAGTTGCACTTTCTGGAAAAGCGGAGCTGTATATTTTTAGTGGGACGTCAGGTGGAAAGGTGGATAAAACTGTCTGGTGGGTAGACAAATTTACATAGTATTGCGTTACAATTTGCACTACCAGACGGTAAACTTGATCACTGTGTCTATGGCAAAGCTCTTATATGTATGCAAGTCTGCTAGAAGTAACGCTGCTCTTCGTTGTTTTTTTTCGTCAATAGTAAGCTGGCGGATCTCGCGGGCGAGCTTATTCTAACAATGCGAAGTGTAGCGGGTAAAAAAAACATGCGCACACAGCATGAAAATTGATTCAATCTCCGTTTTCAAGAGATTTTGATCAATTAACTTCTCGAAGCTAAGATAATTGTGATGTTTGTAGTGAAGTCTGCTCGATCGATTATGTAGATGAATCTCCAAACACGAGCGGAAATACAGGAGCATGCAAATGGACAGCAAAATATAGCCAGGTTTAAATTTAGGGCATTATTTTTTATTATATTTATATCTTCAGTAATAAATTTGTGTTTTCTAAATGGCTTCTTCACATGACTGAACTAAAATGATCTAGTGATTGTAACGTAAGTGTAAGAACTTTCCGACATGAAGCTTTCATATTCCAAAGTCGTAATAAGATTTATTTCCAGTAATCATGCAAAAATACATGACGATTGCGGTGCGTGATAGATCCTCGTGGAACTATTGTTCAAGGTCAACAGCTGGAGAGGAATATATGAGGGCCTTCCTCTCAGGAAACGTATGATGCAGCAACGTCATGTAAGTAGAATTAAGCGCGAAATGTAAAGTTTCCGTAGTATCTATAGAATGCCACTTAAACTACGTTCACTTTTGCGAATGGGTCCCAAAGAATGTACTGCGTGTCCAGAGTTGCATATACTTTCGTTAGTTCACTTGGGCAACCCTATGTAAAATACTTTTTAATTGTTTCCTTTGCAATGACAAGCGGGCACGTTTCACCGGACAGGTGGTGTGAACGATGAGCAACATACTCAAACTGGAAGCAATTCAAAAGAAAGCTGTGCGTTTCATTTTTCGCAGGTATGACCGCTACTTCTCACCCTGGTCAGCTTTGCATGAACTAAAGCTAGAACCTCTCTCGGTACGTCGTGACGTAGAGTCATTAAAATTTTTGCACAAATTAATTCAACAAGACATATCGCATTTCAAACTCAGCTTGTCTATTCTTTGCCAAACCTTCCTCTACGCGAAAGTTTCAGGAACTTAATCTCGCTACATTTTTTGCACGCACTGATACATTTATGTATAGTTTTTTCCCCGCACTATTGAACTATGGAATTCTGTACCTGGCGACATTCGTTCACTCCCGCTGACATATTTTGTGGCTAAGGTTGTAGAAAATATTTATGTATAACAGATACTTTATTACTCTATTGTTGCTAATGGTTTTTCTTGTGATTTATTGTTGTATGATTTTGTCTGTTCTATTATTTTTCTGCATTGTATAACCCCACTCCTGCAATAGCCCTCTCTTACAGCGCTGCAGTAAGTAAAAATAAATTAATAAAGAAATGAGAAGTGTAAAGGAAAAGAAACACTATGCATTTCATTTGACCACAGTTTTTAACAGAATTTGTGCTGTAACAACGCCGTCATGCAACTAAGAGAACATTTAAAATGCTGGAGAAGCAAATACGCATCTCTCTTTCTCATCTCTCTCTCTCTCTATATATATATATAGTGTTCACATGCGAGCCCCCCCCCCCCCCCCCAAACAAAATTCCTAGCTACGCTACCGCACCGAACAATGATCCCTGTTCCTGCTTCCGGGGCTGGTATGAGCGTGCCATCTAGCTCACTGCCTCTGTACACACTTTCTCTTGTGGTGCTTTCTCTCTGTCTCTCTCATCTTTCTACTCCCCTTTCCCTTTTCCCCCAGTGTAGGGTAGCCAACCGGACTGCTGTCTGGTTAACCTCCCTGCCTTCTCCCTTTTGTATTCCTTCCAGACTCACTGAACCGGTTATAAAATATAAAAGCCAGCGCGAATATATTTCGGGGCATATTACTACTTTATATGCCGACGAGCGATGGGCTAATCCGCCTTTTGATGGTCACTGACGTTAGTGTTAACCAATAACTATGTAATAACTCGACAATTTTGTAAGCTCATCTGTATGTGCATATTGATCGACCTTATCGCCGGCGCGTTTGCAGAATGATATTCATTGACAGGCTAACGTCAAAGAGAAACCGAGCTAACTAGGAGGTTTTGTTCATGACGTGGTCATTGGTTACCTGTTGTTAGCCCTATTCCATTTTGCACTTCCGCGAATAGTACTGCTAGAAACACGTCAGCGCATATTGCCTTTTTGATCTGCTTGCCGAGATTCCATAATATTTTTAAACATGTTTGGGCATACGCTTGGCAACTACACGTGCTCAAATCTTATTTTACATAAAACCCCTCGCAAATTTGCACACGGGAATCATGGTTGCGATGTAACAAGTCTGTATATCACTTCCTGCAGAGTCACTCCGACCGCCTTCCGGCACAGCTGAGCAAGCGAAAATGGAACAATCATTCTAAGCTTCGCCGCTCACCCTTTGGCTGAACATGACGGGACGCTTATGACAATATTACCGCCTTTGCTACACACACCGCTTAATTAAGTCTATAGAGTTATATTGCTGCGGCCTAGCATTAAAAAGAACAATTCGAAGAATTTGCTTGTAAAATTGCATAGTAACTTCAATCTGATCGTCACTAACTCCGCGAGCACCAAAAAAAAAAAGAAAAGTGTCGCTGATTAGCATAGTCTGAATTCATGTTGTTGTTTTCTCCGCGAAATGTAAAAAAAAGCGTTCCACGAAAAGCGGTATGCTGAAATCGTGATGCAGCCAGTTTGATCAGTGCATGTTTTTTCTTGCTGCTTAGTCGCACACAAGAGTCCCATACAACTTCATCGTGCAGGCTGGCTGCATTCTGGATCAGAATTTCCATTTCAAATGAGCATAATGCCGCTTTCTATTGAGTTTTTTTTTCGCATTGCGAGTTTTCAAATGCAGTCTGATTGCAGCTGATGTTTGCAGGAGGATTCTGCAGTGCCCGAAGCAAGCCTTCAGGATCGAGAGTGAGGTAGACTTCGGAAAAGCAGCGGCAGCGCAGACGACGAATGGACGCCGGCACAGGCTCTTAACAAAGAGTTGCCAAAGAGCAAGATGTTTTCGGATTCAGGTAGTCTTTTTTTTGTATTTACATGTATTTACTACTATATTTTTATCAGCGCAAGCAGATTATGGCTGCATCGCCATTCTCTATGCGCTCGGCGCTCGATGGTCTGAAATATTAGCAAATCCGACGGAACATGATGTTCTCAATCAGGCTGTGTGGCAAACAAGATTCTAGAATATTTGCATACGACGGAGCGTGTATGCGATACGCCGACCGCTGTGCACTGCATATACGCAGGATCACAATCGATACTCTTTGCTTCGAAAAGCAAGAGGTATTCTTCGTCATATACTGTGCTCCCAGATGTTGATGCGTACCCGGCTAACTTGAGTACTTAGAAACGTCCTCAAGTTAGGTGTGTGTCAGTATAGACACACAAGAAATTGAGTTCTACGAAATTTATAAATAAAAAACCGGCAAATCCCACGCGCTGTGGGAGTCAATGTAATGCGAAGCAGCCAGCAAGGCGCAAATCATGCCGTACATAATATGCATGTCATGATTTACATGTTAGGACCTGTAATTTATGTTCGTCATACAGTCACGTCGCGCAATACCAATTTTGGTGTATATCAGGCTAGCGAACTGAACGCAAGCGCACCATGAGTGTGGCATGTAAATGGAGTTGTAGATGACATGCATGCCAAGATTTTCATGTTACCACCTGCCACTTACGTTCGTTATACAGTCACGTCCCGCAATACGAATTTTGGTGTATATCAAGCAAGTGAAACGGCCGCGAGTGCGCCATGAGCGTGGCATGCAAGTCATGTCACACATGACATGTCATGATTTTCGCATTACTACTTGTCATTTATATTCGTCATACAGTCACGTCACGCAATACCATATTTGGTGTATATCAAGCTAACGAAACGGCCGCGAGCGTGCCATGAGCGTGGCATGCAAGTCATGTCGCAGATGACATGTCATGATTTCCACATTACCACTTGTCATTTATGTTCGTCATACATCACGTCACGGAATACCAAATTTGGTGTATATCAAGCTAGCGAAACGGTGACGAGAGGGCCATGAGCGTGGCATGCAAGTCATGTTGCCATGACATGTCATGATTTACATATTACCATTTGTCATTTCTGTTCGTCATACAGTCACGTCACACAATACCAAATTTAGTGCATATCACGCTACCGAAACGGCCGCGAGCGTACCTATGAGCGTGGCATGCAAGTTTTGTTGCGTATGACCATAGGTCGGCAAAGTCACTCTTGAGTAGACTCACTCAGACTCAGATCTAGCCATGAGTCTGAGTCTGAGTGAGTCCGGGTGAGTAATATTTTGGTGAGTGTGAGTCCGAGTGAGCCCGGTTGAGAAAATTTTTATTGAGTGTGAGTCTGAGTGAGTCCGGTCGAAGAAGATTTTGGTGAGTCTCAGTGCGAGTGATCCCTAAGCTCAAAATGTATTTTTTCAGTGAGCCTGAGTGAGCTCTATTGCTCTATTGAGTGAGCCCTAATTCGGGGACCCTTTATCTTCGTCCTTTAAGAGTTGAAAGCGATAGCGACATGCTGTCCCGAGTGCCTACTTCAACCACTTAGTGCACACTTGCTATGCACCCACTACGTGGTGTTAAGGGAATACGCGCAGTAAGGTGTGTGCCGTTTGTAATGGGTGGCTGGCTTTAAACTATGAAATCGTTATGATAGTCGCATATTCTGACGCCCGATGACAATGTACGCTTTGTAGCCACGCAATATTCCTGGGATATTACATGTTATATTGCGACGCCTATATAAAGGACGCTTGTGTTTGCGAAGCATGAAAGTCATTTTCACTGAATTTCCAAGCAGAGGAAGTTATTTCAACTGTATTTCCCAAGCAGAGGCGTGGCTGTGTGGTAGAACACCTGCATGCCACGCAGACGGCCCGGCCGCCGCCGCCGTCATGTCGCGTATGAAGTCCAAATTGATAAGAGCCCCCTGCGCATCGTACGTTCTACCAGCGGGTAATAGCGCGCGAGCGGGAGCGATGAACGCGGCTGAAGCGGAGATCAAACGAGCCGGCCCATCTCCGTCGCTCCGAGGAGCATGCGATAAGATCCCCCCCAACTGTTCGACATACCGGCCCCGCCCGCCGTTCGCGAGCGTGAAAAGACGCGAGGGGGGGGGGGGGGGATGGGTTCCCTCGAGCGACCTTCGATTTTACGAGCGCGGTTCGTCGCTGGCGTGCGCGTTATCTCCCTATCTCCGGCAGCCGACAGCGGGCGGCCGGTATACCCTTCTACGTGCTGCGCTCTCAACGCGAAGAGAATGTGGTGTGGAATTTGTCCTGGAGCGGCCGTATTCTCTTAAACCAGCGTTTTCTAGAGTTGCGTGAGATCGGAATTCCAAAAGTTTTTGCTGCCAGCCTCACTTCGTATAACATTACAATTTGTTGCTAGCGCATTCATTGCTTCGCCCTTGTGGTGAAACTGTGACTTTTTTATTATTTATTTTATTTGCATCTTTCTTGATTTTTCGGTCACTGACAAGATGATGATTTTTCGCTCACAACCAACGACGCTGACGCCGACGCCGAAATTTCTGCGAAACGAGCTCTTAAACGCTATCGCGTTAAAATGGCGAAGGTTGCACTAATTCGCGCCAGGCTTGAAACATCGAAGTTGGACGATTCTGAAGTCTAATCTGTTCGCTTCTTAGGTTGTTGCTAGGCTTGAGCTTGGAGATGGTAGGTCGTTTCTAGGTTGCTTCTCAGCGCAGAGAAATTGGAGTTACATTACAGACAGTCACAGGCACGACACGGATGTCCCAACTTCAGAGAGTGAAACTCGCGCTGAAACCAAGCATTCGCGCCTGCCATAGATCTACGGGCCCGCTGTCGTTCGTGTTAGGGCTTCCATCGCTTCGGAGTATTATCGCATCTGCCGTTGCGTTTTCCCGTTACCTAGTATTCTCTCGTTGTACGCACCACTGAAGTCACTGGCTATATGTAATTAGCTACTGGAAATTATTAAGGTGACAACGTTATATGACTCATAAGGTGTAAAATCTTACGTCCGGCATGTGTCGTCATGATACACTTAGTAACGTAACGGTGTCAACGATAACGGCTCATTCAGTTCTTTGAAGACAGCGCGGTACGCGCCATGAAAAAATTTTCCATATGCGGTGGTACTTTAGTGTGTATAAAAAATTACACCATCTCCCGCTAAAGGGAACCATGTGTGGATGCGAAGCAGCGGGGAGATGGTTAGCTTGAGCGGGAGATGGTGTAATTTTACTGAGAGGACGCCCGGAGTTCAGGGTCCGCTTGCCGCCGTTCACGTTTCGTTTCGGCTTCGCGAGCCCGAAGTTCGGGATCGCCACGTCGCCGCTCCCGTTTCGCGGTGGCGGCCCGAGCGCTCATGGCGGCGCTGCACAGGAGAGAGAATGAGGCGCGCGCGCTCCGTCATTTTCATACCGTGGAACTGCCGTTGCGCCCCCAGGCGGAGTATGCAGCTGTCGCACCACCTGTCGTGCGCGCCGCTCCGTAGAGTACAGGATTCCTAGAGGAGAGAAAGGGGGGGAGCGTAGGTAGAGGAGAAAGAGGGGGAGGAGGGGACGCGCATGCGCTGTGGGGGTGTGGGACGCGGGAGGGACGGACAAAGCCCCCGCCATAAGCTGCTTCGCATCTAAGAGGGGGGGGCTGTGCGTTTGCAGGCGGTCGTGGAAGGGTGAAGGGACAGTAATTATGGTGGGGCTACAAATTACAAATATACACAAAAGAATAAGTGCCCCAGCCTGCACCACAAAGTACAACGGAAAGTGGGCCTAAAAAGAACGCTGTAACAGGGCCTAGCGAATCGTGTCATAGAGGGGTGGTTAAAAGTAACCGAGGGCGCGCTGCCATTGGATGACATGGAACAGCGGCCTGCAAACTTATGAGCCCCTTTCCCACCCCCAATTGTCCGCGTTAATCTTTCATGCATCGCCGCTAACGCTTGCGCTTGCAAATCCTTTTAGTGACAATGTTAAGGGAACTCCATAGACTTCTTGCCGAACTGTTATAAGGGAATCCTTAAAAATAGTGGCCGATATGTAAATGTTTCCTCTAAATGTGTGATTCATTACTAATAAATAATTAAGAATAATTTGTTACGTAGAAGCAACTTCTTGAGGAAGACTTGGAGCTAGGGGCCGTGCTACAGATTGTTGCGAGACACGTGATACTCACCGCCTGCTTTCTCTCCTTTTCAGCCTTACATCACTCCTGCTCACCCTCACTGCTCTTTCCCACCCCCTGATCTAAACATGGGAGAGGCCTTTGCCCTGCAGTGGGCGTAGACAGGCTGATGACGATGATGATGATGATACTGTACCACCCTCTCCTATACAATACACAACTATGCTATGTTTTACCCTCCACCTCCTCCTTAGACCTCTCATCATCAAATGACGTCTCTCTTCGGCTTCGCGGGCCCTCAGCTCTGCGTCGGCTTGACGGCGAGCCCGTTTCGCTTCGGCTTCGTCAGCTCTCACCTCCGGGTCTTGACGGCGCACCCGCGCTGCAGCCGCTTTGCGAGCCCTCCGCTGCGCCGCCGCCTTGTCTTCTTCGTTGTTCATAGCAGTGAATAGAAGTATCGAAGCGCCATGCAAATCAAATGAGAGCACTGCTGCGCCACTAGAGGGAGCAGCGAGTACTAGCGTGGCTGCACCGGGGGGAGTGATGTACAAAACTCGACCTTTAAGGAGCTTCGCCCCTAAAAGAGAATGTGTGGTCTGGAACGCGCTCATTCTTCATCGTCATCAGCGTCATCGCCTTCGTCATGGCGTATAATGGTAACCTTGCATGTGCTGTGCCATGATGGCAGCGCCATCTTCATCGCACTAGCGTGGCTACACCGGACACCGTAGGACACCGGCGGAGTGATGTACAAGCCTCGACCTTAAGGAGCTTCGCCCCTAAAAAACAGCGGCCAGTTACTAGCGGTACGTGGCAGGAAGAGGCGGTGTTCACCAGATGCTCGACAGAACGCAATGAAGCTCGAAGATCAATGGTTGCGGTATTAGTGCAACAGCATTTAACGATCAGACGTCTTGCGCAAACAAAAAAAGAAGAAGAAAAAAAGACTGTGAAGCTTTCATTCCACCTGAAAGCGAACGCACGTGTCTGACGAGCCAGCACTCTGCGCTTCATAGTGTAAGCCGAGCTCAATTTTGGTCTGAAACGTGACCTCCACGAAGCAAGTGAAATCGTTATCATCACTCCGTGTACGTTGCTAGCTTACATGGTACTGCGCAGCCCCGACGTCCGAACCCCTAACAACGTAATCGTGCGAACTTAACCCAACATATCGTAACAGAGAGGTTAAAAAATTGGCCGCGTATCTGCGTGCTTCGCTGCAAATGTCGAAAGACGATAGTCTTGTGCCGGCCGTACTACTATGTTTTGCCTTGCCTCAGACAGCGCCTACTCTACGTTAATGAAAATTCTTCTAAGCATAGAAATCGGTAGTTGCGAAAGTCTTATATTGGATACGATATCGGAACATAACTTTACTTAATATAAGGGTCAATTTACTGTCCGGATAACTGTTGAAGATTCACTGATTGAGTTCATGGAAATATTGTGAGCAGCTGCGGTTGTTTGCGACACCTGGCAGGAGCAGATCTCAATCACGCGCTTCCTTCTACGCGGCCTCTGAGATCCTCTTCGGCAGTGCGCGAAACACAATGTTAATCCAAGCAAATGCATCAAGGCACACGAACGCCAACGTGCGAGTGCCAGCACCAGACACCTCAGTCAGGCATTGGAGGCGCCTCCAGGTTGCTTTCTTTTTTACAGCGAAAGCTGTTATGAGATCACAACAAGGGTCGGTTCCTGCGCCGTAGTTGTCCGCCGCCGCCGCCGCCGGTGTCCGTAACCAATATCGTACGAAATAAGAAAAAACTAAATAAATAAAAAACACCTTTGACATAATGGGAATCGAACCCGGGTCTTCTGCGTGGCAGCCCAGCACTCTACCACTCAGCTACGCCACTTTTTATTTTTTTATTGCAGTGGTGCAAAAGGTACAGCAAGATCACATACACAAAACACGTTAGTGTCACACTGATGCAAAGCTGCCTAATCTAGCACTTTTTCATATCATTAAGCACGTCAAGTAAAGTGACCCAGTCTGGTGGATCAGGCTGGGCTCTGAAGATCTCCCTAATTTGAACGACACTTTCAATGAAATTGTCTCTCGAAGATTTCACATTCACATCTGCATGGCGTACCTGCATTCTCGTTTTCCATAATCCGTGGAGACCCAGGATCATTATCATGTCATATGGGCTTTCTATTGGGACGAACCTTATGCCATAAGGATGCAGAGATAATTCTTTCTTTAGAGTACGCTGGAGCACGTCCCAGTAAAATACCGCATCCCTGCAATCTAGAAAAGCATGTTCTATAGACTCTGGTTTTTGGCATAATAGGCAATCGGTTGTCCAAGGAATGAAAATGCCTTTTTCCTGAAGCCATGTTTTTACGGGAAGTGTATTCGTATGTAATTTGAAAAGGAAGCTTTTGGCAGTTGGCGTTATTGGCATTTTCTTAACCCTTTTTAAAATGTTTTGTCCTGGGTATCCATGATATGGTAAACGGTACATAGGTGTATGTGCCTCGCGTTCTAGTATTCAGAAGATACATCGTCTATTTGCAGTTTTTATTTGGGCATCGACATGGGGAAAAACCAGTCGAACTAACTTGTTCCTACCGGCTAAGCGCGGAGGTGTTGGCCTTGTTCACTCAGCTACGCCACTGCTTGAAACTGCGGTGCAAACTGACCCTATGCAGGCTTCATGTCGGGTAAGGAATCGCGTTAACGTGTGTTGTAAAGCGTTTTAGAACAGTAAAGTAAGAACCAGGCGTCACACAATGCGAATTGCGTAACGAGTGGGGCGTTCAATGCTCCAACCCATTACAAATGCCTCAGGCAAAATTCTTCATCGTCGTCAGCCACAGCATCAACAAAGTGCACATAATGCGTTACAGGAGTGTAGCGGGTACCGCGCTTTTCTGAAGAATGACGAATAATGGCATAGCAGACGCTTCCCCACTACACAAAAATTATGATGATTTATGGCGTAGTGGGTACCATGCAAGTGCGCTTGTAGTAGTTGCCCCAAGAGTGTTTTTAAAAAGGCTCTAGAAAGGCCACTCTCCCAGCTTTCGCTGTAGATGTGCTGCGAGTTCCGCGCAGGCCTGGCGTTTTTTTTTTTTCAAAATGACTCGAGTTGTTAGATTGAAACTGGGCTCAATTTGACGGCAACGTTCAGCGCATCTACCTCTTTTTCATTTTAAAAGCACTTCTACACAAAACTAATGAACTAAACATTTGAACACGAACTACAAAAACTGAGACCGGATTAAAGAATTTACAAGATCGCAGAGTTTTTTTAAATAAAGTAAGAGTGATCCGCTCTTAACCAATGGGTGTGCTCCGTGAACACCTCGTGAAGGAAGCAACCAACATGGTGTCCTCCCGTCTGTTTCACTTTGGACCTTTTGCATTGTTATGGTGTTTTTGTTCTAAAGCGGTGTGTTTCAATCAGACGACGGTGGAGATGAAGAAGCTGAAGTACGTTCCGAGAAGAACAAGAAGAACCAGTAAATGATTTACAACTACCCGCCACGGTGGTCTAGCGGTCATGGTGCTCGACTGCTTTGCCGACCCGATGGTTGAGGGATCGAATGGTCGTGGCACCGCGGGTCGTAGGACAGATGTGGCCATATGGTGAGAGCAGCATAACGTTGGGCTGACACATTGGTAGACTTTGAGGCATTGAGGCAATGAGGCATTGCATGCTATGCATTGCATAGTTTGCCGATGCCGACGGCTTGCAAAAAAAACCAAACAAAAACAATACAATACAAATAGTTTGGTACACATAATGAAGCACCGAGTAACTTGGATTACCCCGCGACGCCGTCCTTCCACTAATGAACGTCGCTGCCGAAACATGTTGCAAGCACTTAAGAAGGGCCACTTGCAGTGTCACAGTTATATATGTCGAAAAACAAAGAGCAGCCCCAACAACACATAGTTCTAACATACAAGCACTGTAGTGATAAAGCTTTGTTATTAGGCTACTTTATCAGCCTACAACGTAGCATAGCGCTTGTTTCACAGGCGCCAAAATGAAAACACAGCACAGGCAATCAAAATAGAATGGTACACAGCCAAGTTCAGGTGCTGCTGACGTTTCCGGCAAAATCAGAGGCTCTCGTTTTCGCCCATTACCCTCTACTTCATCGCACAGCAGCGTTGCCAAAAGAAGGTCACCACGCGCATCCCCAGAGTGACGCCAGAGGGCCAAAAGAGGCAGCCCGCATCGATAATGATCGAATTCCCCGAGCGTGCATCTGCGAGCTGCGCCGGCTATCCATTTTCTTCACGTCACTCGTACTCTCGTTGGCCCTCGCAACAAGGTCATCCCACCAGCGTGTTACTTCTTAGAGAACTTTACTTCTCTCGCTCTGCAGGCTTTTTTTTTATCGCCTTGGTCTATCGATGAGCGTGAAAGAACATTACGCAGAAGATGGTAACCATTGCCTCGTTGATTATCTCGCGCCTGCCGCCATGTATGGTAGAGCGCGAAGTTGATGTGACCAGATATGTGTGCAGTGACGTAGGCCGCCCAAACTTTAACTGGCGTTCACGAGCCGCGACGTTTCTGTGCGTCAGCGCCGCACGACGTAGCCGAGTTGCAAACATCGCGAGCGTAAGCGCATTCCCACAAAGCTCACTCAGCTGTGTCCAACATCTGCTGGGCTATTCCGTCTTAAAGATGTAACCTCGTATCAGCGCATTCTAGACGAACCGCGTTCTAGTGTTTATATAATGAGTGGGGCGTGTGGCGCACCCTTAAACGTTATTTCTTCGATTTCTTGCAGCAACGTTCATCTTCCGAAAATAAAATACGAGTCAAACTATTCGCTTACTCACGCTGTCTTTGTTTAAGTACGCTAATATGGGGGGGACGTCCTGAAGAAGGCAAGAGCCTAGCAGACGACGGGCCCAGCTGAGCGCGCTTTTTGGGCATGCGCTTCCCCTCGCCCTGTTTGGGATTCGGCTCCGTCGTACGGCAATGACGCACAGAAAAAAGTCACAGTTTCACCGCAAGGGTGAAGCAATGAATGCGATAGCAACAAATTCTAATGTCATTCGAACCGATAGGCTGGCAGCTAACTCTTTTGGATCCGATCTCACGCAACTCTACAAAATTGCTTGTTTAAGAGCATACGGCCGCTCCAGGGACACTGTTCGCCGCCCGCCGACGGCTGCTGAGATTGCGAGATAACGCGGGCGCCAGCGACGACCGCGCTCGTAATACCAAAGGTCGCAGTGGCTGCATGAGGCGGGGGGGATCTTATCGCATACGCCTCGGAGCAACGGAGATGGGCCGGCTCGTTTGATGTCCGCTTCAGCCGCGTTTGTCGCCCCCGCTCCCGAGCTGTTACCCGCGGGTGGAACGTACGATGCGCTGGGGGGATGTATCAGTTTGGACTTTATACGCGAAATGACGGCGGCGGCGCCGGCGACGGCGACGGCAAAAACCCGTCGAGACTGTCCATATAATTGCTAGCGCAATAAAATCGCCGCTCGCGCATGCCACTGAAAGATTTGGGTGGCTGTACGCTCGCGGTAGTTGTATCTACGTTCAACGACAACCATATTGAAGTCAGGAATCAGTAAGCACCGAAGCCATCTCTGGTGCGTGAGTGCGGCGTGCGGAACTTTGTAAACACGTGTAAGCTTGAAGTGAGTTAGATTTGCAGCACCTTTCTTTTTTCTTTTTTTTGTTCTTACATTATGAAGAGTTTGTATGAAAAGTGTTGTGGGGTGGCGAGCTTCGGTTTGTTGGAGAGGAGTTTGCAGACGAGGCGCTCACGCTTCTATACGAAGGAACACGCAATTCGACTGATCTTGCGGAACTGAGAAATCTGCAACGAGTTCTAGAGAACAAAAAAAGTCGGGTGTATTTAGCAGTGAATATGGAGAAGTGCGTTAGCATTACATCGGCAAATCGCGTAACTTTAGACCACAATGGCTCATTGACACCGGAGAGCAGTGGTCTAGCCATGACTTTGTTTGAGCGAGGGGAGGGTGGGGGGGGCCACCTCATTATATGCATGTACATACGTGTGTTGGCTACGTGTGCTTGTATGTGTACAGTCGTCAGCAAGCTTGACACGAACGCACCGCATCGTGTCCTGAAACAGTTTGATTGACGCTAGCGCCGCGTAGCTTTGGGTTCTGTTGCCGAGATGTTGCCCATGCATGCCGACATACAGTCCAAGCATACCGAGGTATTATCTCGGCAACAAGTACCCAGCGCTTCGCGGCTGGCGTCAGTCAAACTAGTCCAGGTCACGCGTCGGAGCGTTCGTGTTAACCTTGCAGACGACTGTACACGTACGTGCAGAAAAGTTTCATGGAGAGATATGTTATTCGCCCCCCATACGTTCCTTCTGACGACGCCTATATATGCCGGCTACTCCCGTGATCACAAGTATTTTAGCTCACCTATCTAGCAAATACATGATCGCTTTTGGCCGATAAAAAAAAAAGCATTCCTTTGCTTCACTCCAGGTGCCCTCACCAGGTCGCATGGCAAATTTTGACAGCCCCTGTACCTAACGGTACTGGCTGAGCTAATGATTATAATATCTGGTGTTTTACGTCCCAAAACCACGACATGATTATGAGAGGCTCCGGAAATTTCGACCATCTGGTGTTATTTAATGTGCACTGACATCGCACAGTACGCGCGCCTCTCGCATTTCGCCTCCATTTTGAAGTGATTGCCGCGGCCGTAATCGAAACCGCGCCCTTCGGGTCAGCAGCCGAGCACCATAACCACTGCTCCACCGCGTTGGGCGCGGCCTGGGCTATATTAAGTATTTATACATCTAGCCCTTATTCGCATAGCCGCGGATACGACGCCAGCTGCAGATTTGCTCATCGGACGGCATTTCTGAGGTGACGGTCGATCCTGCTATTAAAGCAGCGGTATTTTGTTACGATATTTGACGACACCAGACTTCAAGAACATCACGTAACTTGCGACAATATGATTCAAGCTAACAATGCGACCATCGGCTCTGCGAACCGATAATTACGTGAAAAGAAGTTAGTGGCGACAGCTGCCATCCGAACACGAGAGCTTTCTCTAAAAGCGAGGTAGGCTTCCTAGTTCGATGCGGGGAGCAAGTTGCGCGACATATTACACACACGTCGGAAAACTGCGCGCTCTCAACAACCACGAGTGCGAGTCTCCGGCGATTGTTTCAACAGGACGCGCGTTCGTGTTTGCGAAAAAGTCCGCGCTCTCCGACTACACATTTGTTGTCCGGCAAGCTGCTGCGCTAATGGCGCCTCGTTTACTAATTGCCCCATCAAGCACTGTCGCCTGCCTGACCTCTAGGCGGTATGCATGCAGCATGGTCAACTGCGCACGCACGCACGCACACACAAACACACAAAGACAAACACACACACACACACACACACACACACACACACACACACACACACACACACACACACACACACACACACACACACACACACACACACACACACACACACACACACACACACACACACACACACACACACACACACACACACACACACACACACACACACACAAACAGAGACGCATGATATATATCCCATCATAAGTTATTTGGCACTGCCGGGCTTCCTTGTGTAACATTTCTTTCGCATCTCAGGGCAACGACTTCTCGGCGGCTATAGTCGCGCGTTCTCCTAGGTTCCTCGGTTTCTTACTTATCCGGCCTCTGCTGCCTTGACGACAGCCGGTCTCTAATTAGCAGTCATGCTCCCTAGCCTGCTCCCTTGCCGTCACCTGCGTACGAACTCGTCTAACCCGACGACCGCGCAGATACGGCTCCCCCTGCTGGTCGTCTAGTGACGGGCATGTGCGCCGCCATATCGGGCGCGGCCATTTAAGATTGCCATATCTGCTGATGCCATCCTAAGACTTCGAAGTGTATATATGGCGGAAAATTGGGCGCGACCGCAGGCAGTCCAGGCCAAACACTGGCTTTTGTCAGAACGCAGTTTCGTTTCCCTCTTTCGCCCTGTCTCGGCCTCCTCAAGTAGAAGGGAAGTCCACGTATACCTGCATATCGAGCCTTCAGAATCTTTGTAGGCTGAAACAAAAGCGTAACACTTTCTACACGGGTCTTATGACAAAATGCTGCTGTATGCGAGCGTCGAAATTAAATACTGTGGAAGCTAACATCACTTAAGTCAAATGAACACTTTCTTCGAATGTTGCTTTTCTTCTTCGAACCGTTCAGAGTGGGCATTTACGCTTCGCGTATGTCACGGAGCAGAATTTGTCTTAGCGATTTTAAATATACAGTTGTATTGTCTGAGAACGAACGCCTTTACACGACAAGACCTGTGTAACGAAGGATTTGTTACGTTACGGCTACACTGCGAACGTTGCAGCGTGGAAAATTCACATCTATGTATGCATAAAAAAAAAGTGAAACTTAGTTGCTAATTGAGACGTTGAAGTTACGACATGAAGAAAACTTAAACGGATGAAGGAAGAACTTCCCGCGCCGTTGAGAGCGAAACCAACAACCTCCGCGTTTCAGGGGGGGTTAACAAGCTCCATTTGTATGACGCAAGGACACTTTTGCAGCACTAGTTTGCCCGCTTGAGGTCAAGTGAAATCAGAGGCGTAGCCAGAAATTTTTTTCGGGGGGGGGGGGGGCACCGCCTTGATTTCGGGAGGGGCACCTCCTTGAAATGGTCATTTTTCGCTCTGTATGCCATGGCGAAAAAAAATTTCGGGGGGGGGCACGTGCCCGGTGTGCCACCTCCTGGCTACGCCACTGAGTGAAATCGTTTACTTTTGTTGAGAACGAATCTGTTGTCTGTTATTCGTGGCGCCTGCGTTGCTCCTGCGCTAGAAATTTATTACTAAACCGTTGTTATTAAGCGGGGCTAAAAGTACTTCAAATAGGAGTTTTGAACGCAGGAATCACTTATTTCTAAATTCTTCACTGGACACATCTATTCTAGCACTACACTGCTCTCTTCTTTCTGTTGTTTTGTCCTACTTCCGCACCCCTCCGCGAAGAAAAAGGCCGTATGGAGCGTTTGTTTTTCATCTCCAATGAACAGCGGCACGAGAACAAGCTGTTACCAGATAAACAAAGCAAAATTTCTCGTCGGCGTGCTATATGTGTGACTTTAGGTGGCAGTTTTCGGTCAACGAACCCTTGATCTAAAGAAAACATGATCGCTCAGAAGTCCACGTATATATTATTTCTAAATATTTTGCCGGGTAACTTTAGGTCTAGCAGTCTCACTAATCATTTTTAATGAGCTGCAAGCTACGTTGGAAGCTGTGTACAATGCCGTTCATTAAGCGGAGAAAAGTTTCAGTAATTAATCACTCGCCCTTGAGCGTGCAATTTATCTCCCCGCCATAAAGAACGTTGGTGTCGAGTATTTATTCTCTCTTTTTTTCTCGTGCAAGGATAAAAAAAAAGGGAGCGTAGGCCTGTGTCCACATTGTGTTTCACGCGGAAGATGAGCCCACGCCGTGTACTCGAGAGATAAACTCTGTGTTTCATATTAGTGTACCCCACACATTCCTCCAACCATAAGCAGGCGGCGCCGCCGACTCGCTGGCACAACATGTGGGGAATCAGTCTCTTCGCTGTTGCAAGTGCATAACTCGCTAATAAAGCAAAAGATTGCTTATTGGGCACCCACTCTGCAGGGGTTATCGTAAACTACCGAGGTGCGTCTTTAGAGGTTGCTGGCAAGGGGGGCTAAGGCTGTGCCTAGGAGTCCCACAGGCAACCTCGAATTCCGTTGTTATCGCTGAAGCTAGTCATCCGCCATTCTCCGTCCTACGAACAGTCGAAATTCGTCGCCATGTTTACAGAATTTTAATTCAGCACGAGAACTATTCATTGAGCCTTGCACTTACAAAAAGAAATAAATGTAAGCTACACAAAAGTGTTGAAGAACGTAAAGCATTATTACTGAGCTATGAGTTAAGCACATTAGATGTTAATTTCCCTCCTTGGATGCTACCAAGACCAAAAATACAGTTATCGGTCGAGGGAATAACATATAAAAGTTACATGTTCACGATAGTTGCGAAGCAGCTGGCACTATTCCATATTTATACACTATATCCGCAGTATATTCAGGTATGTATACAGACGGTTCTTGTCATGCAAAGTCGTCCTCTTCAGCTTTTATCATTCCACATTTGGCAATAGAGCAAACATTTAAATTATCTCGATTGACGGCTTCTACTGTTACGGAACTGCTAGCAATTCCAACCGCGTTGCGCTTTATAACATCAGTAAAAAAAATGCCCCCCACCTCCCCGAAGGGAATCGTGAGGAAATGCGAATGCATTTCGCGCGCGCTTCACTCCATTTATGTATGGTGGTTGTGGTTCGAAGAAGGAAAAGGCGCCTAATTTCTGCAGCTTGGTCGGGAGTACGGCACAGCGCCTGTTTTCTTTTTTTTTATTTTTTTATATATATATTTTTTTCATTTTTTAAATTTATATATGTATATATATATATATATATATATATATATATATATATATATATATATATATATATATATATATATATATATATACGTGCGAGCGAGCGGACGGGAGAGTGGGGTGCAGGGAGGAGAGAGAGCGAACGGCGAGAGAAGGAGCGGCGAAGCACTGCACCTACCCTCTCCTACACTCTCTCCACACACGCGGGAGCTCCGCCGAGCTTCCGCGATGCGAGCGCCCTCACACACCAGAGCGCGCTCCTCCTCTCCACTCACTCTCCGCTACTCCGCCCGCACCACCTGCTCCGGTTGCTAATGGCGAGGATAAGCGCGCGCGCCCGCAGCTGTTGCTATGGGAGAGGGAGTGAGAGCGGAGAGATGCGGACACCGACGCCTGACATAGCCCGACCAAGAAATGCATTCGCATTTAAAAAAAGACCAAAAAGGGGTCAATTTTAGCGATTCACAGGCCGCTATAGCGTCGCTGCAAAGCAATAGAAAAAAATTCTTAAACTCTTTTTTATTATATGAGACCCTAAAGGAGGAGGAGGAAGGAAAGGAATGAAAGGCAGGGAGGTCAACTAGACGCGCGTCCGGTTTGCTACCCTGCATTGGGGGGAAAGGGATTAAAGGAAAGAAAGAAAGGAGAGGGAACAGAGCACCGTCAGGGTACATGTGCGCCTGTCCATTGCACGCCTACAAGCGGTCGCTTAAACCAGTCCATTTTGAAAAAAAAAAAACGTAGCCATGCTCGTGTAGCTAAAAGAACACGCAAAAGCAAATGCACCGAATCACGTGATCGCATTTAGATGGATACCAGGGCACTGCAGCATTCCAGGAAACACTGCAGCGGACGCCGCGGCAAATCGGGCTCACAATAACGCAGACACAATTAATCTTCCAATTTCAAGCAATGATATCCGTCTTCTCCTGAGGGGGGATAACGTGTAGTCTCACCAAAGGCAATGGCTCCATCAAAAGTCTAAAAGTTCGGTATTTATATGTAATAGATCCTTGCATAAAACAATCCATTCCATCGGATTTGAGCGAAAATAGCAAATTCGGTGCATTAGTCCACCGCCTGCGGCTTTGCACCGCATTTACGTGACACTTACTACACAGGATAAAACCTGCGTCTATCCCAGCGGGCTCTTGCAGCCACCCGGACGAGGAGGTAAATCATCTACTCCTTCAGAGCGAAAAATGTGAATCACAACGACAAGTATTACGAGCAAGTTTGTTACTTTTAGATAGAAGACCTTTCACAATGAAGAAAATACTAGGTCCATGGCCAACGCAGGGTCTTCAAAAAAGAGTGCTTGTCGCCTTCAACAAGTTTCTTGGATAATCAATTAATTTATGGAAAGATTGACCTACAGTACACGATGTCGCCTTCCCTTTCATACCAAAGCAGATATGTAATGTTGAAATAGTGCATCTGATTTTATGTCTAGTCATTTGTCTCAGTGTGTTTTCCTGTGCATTCAAAGCAATACAGAATATTTGAGCTTGAACGTCTACATGTGAACTGATTTTTCCTATTTGAACTTGTGCTACAATACCTGTGTACATATGAACCTATTATACGTATCTGAACTGTCATGCGATGTTCGGTTGTGCTGTATTTTCGCATCGTGTGTTCTACTGTATTGAATTTTGAACCCTTATTATTCTTCTTACTACACATTTTGTCTCTTAAGCGAGAAGGAATAGCCCGGTGCCACCATAATGGCACCAACCTATCCAATTTCATCATTTCAGTAAAAAAAAAAAAGCGGGCGCCGCCGTTTGTGGCGCGTGATCCTTCAACTCGTTTTGGAAATTCGGCACCAGCTGAGCCTGTGAAAAAAAAAATAATAAAGAAAAACACAGGTATTACTTAAGCATCAATTTTATTTGTTAGAAAACTTGTTTGAGTATTCGGGTAACCGGAAGTAAGGAAGTGCTCCACCGGAAATGCTTGAAAGCGAAACGAGAGCGCCACTTGGTCATCGCGCCACTAATAAAAATTAGAAATAAAAAGTGTAGTCTGCAACTGTTCATCGATACACGCCTCTCTCAAATTGTTCGCCTCAATACATTGCCAAATACCCGCCGCGGTGGTCTAGCGGTTATGGTGCTCGAGTGCCTTACCGAAGGTCGCGGGATCGAATCCTGCCCGTGGCGGCCGCGTTTCGACAGAGGCGAAATGCTAGAGACCAGTGTACTTAAATTTAGGTGCACGTTAAAGAACGCCAGATGGTCATAATTTCCGGAGAGCTCCACTGCAGCGCCCTTCATAATCATATCGTGGTTCGGGGTATGTGAAACACCAAGAATTATTAAATTAATTGCGAAATGAAAAGACGCGTACAGCTGCGCTCACATTAGGCATTAGGGAGTATCGTAATCGTCGGTAATTTGTTTTAAATTATTAGTTTATTACCAAAGTTATCAGCGCCTTACAAATTCTTTATCTTTGGGCATTCCCAGCTCAGCTTTAGGGTCGTGCACTAAGAGCTTATCATCATAGCTTTTTTTTTTTTTAATTTGTGTATACATTTGATCCATAGCCGGCACCTGGAGCATGAGCTCACTGCTTGCTTTGCTTGTAACACAGATTTGACCAATTTTGATGTTCTTACACAAGAAGTGAATGTCATTCAAGAGAAGTAACTTTTCTTTTGCAGTATAGACTTGCCCTTAAGGCATAATGCTTTATTTCGGTATGTGTTTCAGATGTCTTCTGTGAGACCGGTGTCGCGTGTGAAGAGAAACAGTGTCTTGAGGAATCTGTTACCATATATCCAGCAGTCATAGCAGGTCGTGTCACTGTGGCCACCTTTCAGTAGTAAGCGGTAGCTGCCTTCGCTTCTTAAAACTAATGTTATTTTCGCAACGAAGCTATTTATTATTAGAGACTGGATTTTAGGCCCTAAAGGAGGGCCTATTGTGTTCCTTCTGTTCATATACTCCATTTTGATATATACGCGTAAGCATGAATTCGAGGTTCTGAAGAGCTTTTACAGTGTTTTTTATAGTGCCTATAAATGCCTATTATTGACGTTTGTGCCTAAGCGCCTATAAGTGCCTATAAATCCCTATTTTTAAAATCTGTGCCTCCATGAACACTATTTAACCTCAAATTTCGCGTTCGAGTGCACTTTGAGACCGTTATTCATGTTACCGCGCAACACTGACTGTTCAGAACTCTATGGGGCCCAACCTTGTCCTCTAGTTCAAACAGGTTCCGGAAAACAGCCGCTAGCCGCACTGAAATGGTACGCACCGGCCACAATACGCCGACGCGCTGACATGGCGTGAGTGGTTGGCGTATGCGAAACCGTAGAGAGCCGCCAGGGGAAGGGAGAGTGAAGAGCAAAAGAAAGAAAAAAAATGTGATGCGCACGCTGCTTTTGTTTTGTTTGTAATTTACTTCTTAAGGTGTTCACCGACAGGGAGAAACTGACCCTACGCGATTAGACCCGGCCATTACGAGGCGTCTCTCGCTTCTGGTATTTTAGTGGTCCGGCTGTCTGCTCCTGCTCTGCCCTTCTCAGTCATGCCAAAAAGAAAGACGCTCGGGAGTGTGTTGATTAGACAGTGGACAGTTAACTCACCATGCTACAGAATTAAAGGACAGACCGCTTTCTGCGAACCGTGCGGAAGAAAGGACAATTTCAAGGCCATGTTCAACTGTTAGTGCGTTTGAACAATAACATTTGAACAGCAGAGCTGTTTAAGCCGGCAGTAAAAAAACCGCCAGGCCTGCGCGGAACGCGCAGCACAGCCACCACGAAAGCTGGGAGAGTGACCTTTCTAGAGCCTTTTTTAAACACTCTTGGGGCTACTACTACAAGCGCACTTGCATGGTACCCACTACGCCATAAATCATCATAATTTTTGTGTAATGGGGAAGCGTCTACTATGCCATTATTCGGCATTCTTCAGAAAAGCGCCGTACCCGCTACACTCTTGTAACGCATTATGTGCACTTTGTTGATGCTGTGCCTGACGATGATGAAGAATTTTGCCTGAGGCTTTTGTAATGGGTTGGAGCATTGAACCACCCACTCGTTACGCAATTCTATTTGTGTGACGCCTGGTTCTTACTTTACTATTCTAAAACGCTTTACAACACACGTTAACGCGATTCCTTACCCGACATGAAGCCTGCATAGGGTCAGTTTTCACCGCAGTTTCAAGCAGCGGCGTAGCTCAGTGGTAGAGTGCTGGGCTGCCACGCAGAAGACCCGGGTTGGATTCCCATTATGTCAAAGGTGTTTTTTTCATTTATTTCAGTTTTTTTTCTTATTTCGTGTGATATTGGTTACGGACACCGGCGGCGGCGGCGGCGGACAACTACGGCGCAGAAACGACCCTTGTTGTGATCTCATAACAGCTTTCGCTGTAAAACTTTGGTGTCCGCAGAAGACCACAGGCGAGTAAGCGCCACAGGAATTGAGTATTCAATTTTCGCAAGCTTCATTTTTCACACACATTTTTATATATTGCAATGCAAAGCGTACAAAATAATTGCAGTTATACAAACGAGTATGTCATTTGTACAAAAATTCAGCAAATGGCGTACGTTCTCCCCGAAAGCATGTTCAGAATAAACAGAGTTGAGGCTTACAATGCCTTTGTTTTACTCGAATTTACATTTTTTTTAATCGCTGATTTTATTTGTGTATTGCATGCCACAACGTCCATCGTCTCGCAAGATTTTTGGCTTCTTTTTTCATGCTTCCATTCACATAGCTGTTGTTTATTTGTTCACTCCATTAGGAAAGGGGGGGGGGGGGGGAGTTTTGTTATTTCAGCTGCTCCCGCTTTTCATATCAGGTATCCTAACTTCAAAAAATCTGTGTCGCTTCGTTTTGCTTTGAGGCACAGACGGGAATATCCAAGACCCCAATGATGTGACATCGCCGCCGGCGTAAGCCTATATGGCGGCCTCTTGTGGGCCAAGAGGCAGATTTTTGCGTTTATTTTCCTTAGCTAGCATGCACAAAACAGGAGCTCTGCAAAGAAAATAGCGGACTGCATCGTACCTAGCCGAATGCGAAATGCAGAAAGTGTGGCGGGGCTACGCATTCGGCGTGTGAAAAAAAAACAAACAAACAAACAAACAAACAAACAAACAAAAAAAAAAATACGTCTCGTCGCCACACTCACCCTCACCCCCCTGAAGTAGTCGCCATTTCTGGTTGTTTCTGGGCTGGCTGCGACGATACGATAGTCTGAATGTTAAATTGACGCGTCGCAGCTCTCACCGCCAGCTGCCTGTTTACGCGGTGACAGCCCAAACAGAACCAGCAGCACGTGCCAGGAGTGTCGTTGGGGATTTCACCGCAGCGTCTTTCGTGTTTTTACTGCCGCGCCTTCAAGTCTTCTTTTTCATGGTGTCTGTGCGCCTTCCACAATGACATGTAGGGCGACGCCAGATTTCGAGAAGGTTCGCGGCGTGTGGTGTAAACCGGAAGGCAAAGTTAGCTGCCGAGTTAGGCACTCTTACTGCGGAAGTACGGGCGTCTTGAAGAAGTGATAGCCATATATTGAAAAATGTGCGCGCAGCATTTTTTGTTCTTTCTCGGGGGAGTGGGCCGGGGTTGTCTTGTATGACAGGTGGTTACCGACGAGTTCAGCAAAGGGACCTTCTTTTCTGTTCCTTCTTTTTACGCTATGTAGAGGTTGCGAACGGCATGTGACGTAAAGGGAGCGGCGCAAAATGTTGCAGCGAGTCATCTTCAGACAGTGGTGTATGCTTGTTTAGTCGTTCAATACTTAGTTTCTTCTTGATGCTGTGACGCGAGGGCAGATGAGGGTAACTTGGCAGGGCAAAAAGCGTAAATTGTCTAGCCTCGATTTATGCCCTTTAAAGCGTATGTATTGGAAAAGTTAGAGCTGTTGTGGTTGTTTTTAGCTTTCCTGTGAGGTATAAGCCATGCATGCCGCTGATTTATTCCAGAAAAAAATTTGTTGCCAAGCAAGTCTGTGCGTCGTATTTCCGTCTATTCAGTACTGGAAGCAACGCCATGGAATGCAAAGTTCTTTCTCTCAAAAAATTCCCCCTGCGTTTACACTGAAGACGCTCGGGCGCACAGGTTAGCTTCCCGGCCACAGCGCCAGAATTTCGGTAGGAGTGGAATTTAAAGGAACTCCCACGTGCACAGGTTTAGCTGTGTTTTACAGAACTCCATGCGGTGGAAGGTAGCGAGGAGTCCACCACTCTACGGCGTCGCTTATTATCATATCGCAGTTTTGGAGCGTAAAACCCCACCAGCGATTATCATTATTATTATATAGCGACAAGACCTTGCATTGAATGGCAATCATGGAAGACTTTAAACGGAACGAAGGACTGAAACACTGAGCGTGGCTCTGATACGTCGTAACGGCACCATCTTTTCGCAGCAGGAAGCGGCTCTACGCAGGCGGCCATCATGTGGACGTATATTTGAAGGAAGTTCTCACGGCAGTCACATCACATTTGCTAACTGAAATGGCCCGACCGGTCTACCTTTTTAAATGAGTTAGGCGAATCGCGGCTTTTGCATATGGTGTGTTTATGTGCGTTTAAATGTTTTTTTCTTTCGCAGTCTATAGCACTAATCTATGCCAGTACTGTACCACCAGAGCCACTCTTGACCATATCCTATGGGCATGTCCAGCATTAATAACCAATACTCGGGTCGCGGCCTCCAATGAAGACCTTCGGGCGCGTTGGCGGACTGCGCTGCTCAGTTCGGGCCTGGACAAGCAACTCTGGTCGATCCAGCAGGCCGAGGAAGCTGCCGGGAGACACGGTCTCTCCGTTAGCTCCTAGGTGGGAGCACAGCCCAGCAATCTGCCGGAAATTAATAAAGTTTTCTCTCTCTCTTTTTTTCAAGGCTGTACGGCTTCTTGTTTCTTGGTTCACTTTGCGGTGTGAATATGTGACGCACTAGGAGCTTTAGAAGAGGTGATACGACTTAGTTACAAAATCTATTGATTGCATTGGTTCCGCATGGTTTACATGCTTCCGTAAGCACTGAAAAGAAAAACAATTTTTCTCATATCAGTGAATAACTCTTTCCACAATTCCGAAATATGTGCGCTTGCCGCGAGATCACGTTTGTTAAGCGAGAAAACCCGCAAAAAGACAATACGGCTGGCGGCGCCACCTTGAGATTCCCGCACTAGACGCCGTGACGTTCTCTGTTTTGGACGGTGTCTACTAGGTGCTACACAGTTCCTTAATCAGTAAAAATGAAGTACATTGTCCTTTGCTAGGGCCATGGGCTTAATATACTTAGTTTCAGGGAATTTCATTCAGTCAATGCCACCAATATACGCGAAATACACTTTGAAATCCACTACGTCACGGGCGGTGGTTTTGGCGCGAAACTTAAAACTAAACGTTGACTTTGATTTTCGCCTGTATTCGTAAACATATGGTGGTGAAATTAACGACGTTACAGTTCTCGTAGTACAATTTATCAATCTAACCCGATTCATTGTTTAACGTTAGTGTCCCTTTAAATGCTTGTTTCAGGTGGACCCGTCGAACTTGCGAATCGTAGTGCAACATTGCCTCCTGTTTTGTTGTTGTTGTTGTTTTTGTTTTTTTTTAAAGCATGTGAATAACTTGGCCTAGTTTTCTGGCTTGTTACCCTATGTGTTTCATGGCACTTTGCTAAAAATAATATATAAGGTAGACAGTTAATACACAGCAATGCTTGGCTCAGAAATTTTTTATGCACACTAGACACAGCATTCTTTTTTTAAAGCCTGTGACACAAGCCGGAGTAGCGAGCGGGAATGACCGCAGAAATCACCAGCTTAGCGCCACTGCGCTGTTCACATTGTACGGGTCTAATATATGCACTGCCAAAAATTTTAGCCAGTATGGATACCGACGCCTCGCGATCTAGAATCGCTGGCGTCAACGTACCGTGAGTTATATGGGCAATAACGTCAAAGTCGGAAAGCGCGGCCCGGCAGTGTTAATTGTGGAACGGTGCGAGTAATTAGTATGCAGCCTTCCATTATTGGACACAATAGCTATCAAAGGCGTGGAGCCCAACATGTAACGGCGGCTTCACCGTCGATGGTCCACCCGGTGCGCGTATCGGTGTTTGGGCCGTAAGGCTCTACCATGAGACGGACCTGGTATTATCGGAGGTGGGGGATGGCATCGCTCCTTTAATTAAAACCACAGCTCCTCATGTGCATCGCGGGCTTGCTGTGACACATGGCAGCAATCAACGCGCGACACGAGCAAAACGGTTTCCAGCCCGTTTAATATATGAGAAGAGTTTCAACTGCAATCGTAATTTTGCCGGGTCGGCGAAAGCGAGTCCACAGGAGCGACTACAAGTTCAAGTTTCGTGCAGATATCAAAAGCGAACCGCAAAGTTCGTGACTAACAAAAAATTTTTGCGGCGTAGTGTAAAGAATATAGAAACATGGCCCACAGGACGTGTGCCAACTTCCAACTCGTTTATTCGACTCGGGAAGGCACCTTTAAAGTACAGTCTGAGAAAGAAGGCCAAGCTAATGATACTTGTGGCAGTTTTACGTCCGAAAACTACGCTATGATTATTAGAGACACAGGCGACTAAGCTGCGCGGGCATCAGCATACACTTAAACTACAGCACGAGTGCTCGCCTGTCGAATGTACATAGCACGGTACGTAGAGAGCTGCCGAAAAAATTCGACTCCTTATCGAAAAGGGAGGAAGTCAACATGTTAATTCTAGCAACATTATTTCTCTTTAAGTATACATAACGCTTCTTTGCGTCCTCTCTGGAGCTCTGCTTTGAAAACCACATTTAATTAGCTACTATGCGTTGCGATTAAGATGCCAAAACAATTCTTAACAATGAATCGGTGCCGCCCGGCCTCATTTTACCGCCGAGCAGTCTGCCCTATGTAATGATTTCCGCAGCCTTAATGGGATGAGAAAAACTATTCTTGACAAGCTCTCTGGTTGCGTGCTTTGTTGGACAGGCCGACTTGTCATCATGGCTGATCATGGCGCTAGTACCGGCCACTCTGCGTGGGTCTGGCATGACACTTGTGAAAAAAAAATGGCGGTAGGTGGGTTGAGCAGCGCGGCTAGCGCGCAGCGGAATTCAAGGTGACTGCCCTCCCAAACCCCATGGTACGGCGCGCGAATGGTGTATCCACACGATGGACAACTCTCTGGAGAACTGTCAGCAGTCCATCGACTACGAACATCGCGGAAAGGACGAACCGATCGTGGGGGGGCCGTGTAAGCAGGAAAATGGGCTTAATGTCGACACATATGCGACTGCCGTCCGCAGTAGAGTAGCCAGAATTTTTTTTCGGGGGGGGGGGGGGGGGGTTCAACCATACTTTATGTATGTTCGTGCGTGCGTTTGTATGTGTGCGTGCATATATACGCAAGCAAAACTGAAAAATTTCGGGAGGGTTTGAACCCCCCCCCCCCCCCCCCCCTTGGCTACGCCACTGGCCGTCCGCTTCGAATCCATCTAGTCGTCATCGTCTGCTGTTTATCCCCTATCTTCACGAACTGACGCTTGCGTTTGCTTCGGATTCGTTTCTGTACGCTTCGAGAGCAGGGCCTTCTGGACCACTTCGCACGATTTTCTAAAGCCAGTCCGAAATTCTCACAATTTAGACATTACAAGAGCGGCTGCGTCAGCCCAAAGCCTGCTTTCCATCGGTCGCACATGATGGCTGACCAAGAAGGAGCGCGAAAAGCGACTGGTCTTGCCGTAATTTCAGAGGCCATGGATCACTAACATTATCTTCCGTGGTGAACAACCGCACGCTTGCTGCACAAGCGGATCGCTCAGCTAAATAACAATTTTTGTTCCCTGAAACTGTGCGACAAAGCGGGTAAGGATGAGCGGAGTGAAGAATCGAAAGCGTTCGGACAAAATGTCTATAATAACTATTTATATAGATCACTCACTGCGGTTGACATTCTGGTACCGTGACTATAAACCAAGCAGCACTGTAAAACACTCGGTACAGGGGTGTCGGTGCTTGAGTTATATGTAAATGAACTTTCTGCATCTGCGATAGGATGTACCGACTGTTCTTGTACGCCTTTCTACAGAGTGGAACCCGCCAGATGTCATCAGAGAAACTATAGGTATTGCATTAACATACAGCACGTGTTAATGTGATGAGTGTAGCATTCATGGATATATTATATGCGAATAATTCTTTAGCGAACCAAAGGCACTTTGAGCATTTAGATCTATCTATCTATCTATCTATCTATCTATCTATCTATCTATCTATCTATCTATCTATCTATCTATCTATCTATCTATCTATCTATCTATCTATCTATCTATCTATCTATCTATCTATCTATCTATCTATCTATCTATCTATCTATCTATCTATCTATCTATCTATCTATCTATCTATCTATCTATCTATCTATCTATCTATCTATCTATCTATCTATCTATCTATCTATCTATCTATCTATCTATCTATCTATCTATCTATCTATCTATCTATCTATCTATCTATCTATCTATCTATCTATCTATCTATCTATCTATCTATCTATCTATCTATCTATCTATCTATCTATCTATCTATCTATCTATCTATCTATCTATCTATCTATCTATCTATCTATCTATCTATCTATCTATCTATCTATCTATCTATCTATCTATCTATCTATCTATCTATCTATCTATCTATCTATCTATCTATCTATCTATCTATCTGGACGCCTGTCTGGGTGCTCTTGTGATCGCCTCAACTTGGTGTAGACCAAAATTAGTATGGAAGGGTTAGAGGGTTTGATGAGCATGACTGTCTGGTCGTGACATACACTAAGTGAAAATCCTGTCGCGTACGTCGTCAAACCCTTTCCACCGGACACGTGTAGATCATACCCCTAAACCATATGAGCCGCGGTATGCGGGCATGCGCCACAGGTGATTGACAGTTAATACTACCTAGGGAATGGCGAGAACAGACATTGGTAATTTAAATGCCAGAGCGTTAAAAAAAACTGGCATTGGCAGCGTTGACCCTACGAATACAAAGAATAAAAGTCAGAAACCTAGCAGGAATCGAACCCAACCATTCTGCGTGGCAGTCAGGTATTAAACCACAGAGGCACGCCAGGTCTTGAAACTGCTTTGGAATAAAACCCTATCCAGGCGTGATGTCGGCGCAACGTGAATTGTGGTTGCAGAGCTGGCTATCTAATTTTATAACAAAGCAATAAATATTACTTAATATATTTACTCCGATGATACAAGCGTCATGTCGGGCTAACGTCAATTTTGGTTCCAGTATTGGCTCCGCTTTTATCGCAGCCACATAAACATTGCATTTGTATTCCTATTATTCATTCAAGCTTTGTTCGACCCCGTAAAAATGGTCTTCATTTTGGATAATACTGACGCCTTTGCTCTAACGTAAGTGCTGTCTTCACGTCAGGACTTAAGTTACCTTTTAAACGCCGGTGTAGTCAACGTACCTGGTAAGCTTACAACTACTGCACTTAGAAAAACATGTCCATCCACCTCGTAACGCTTGGAACATGGCCAAAAAAATGCAGCATAGACAATTACTCGCCGACTGGTTCGCACGAAACCGATTTCCACAATGCGTGGAATCTGCCGAATTTTTTTTTGTTCTTTGTTTTCTGACTGCGCAGTTACGCTTCGACAGCGAGCTTGGGGTTCACCTTTCTGGTAAACTTCTAGTTTTACCCGAACCTCGATCCTTGCACGTACTTTTCGTCCGGTATTCGTTTTGTCTACCGAGGTTTCAATGCCTATCGTCATTTCTTGTATGGCCGCACAGTTTTGAGCCACTCCGTCTTAGTGGGTACGCCCCACCACGTTTGAGGTCATCATCATCAACATAATCTCGCGATCTCGCGAAAGATTAAAGAAGAAGAACCATAGCTAGCGAGCGGAACGTAGGCATCATTCCGCTTTCGAGAACTTGTACATATTGTCCGAAGGTGCAGGGGCCGGAGTGCATCTACGACTGGTGCGCGGCCGCTGCCATCGTGCCGCCCATATCAGGCAAGGCGCCAACGCAATATACCTTTTTCATCATTGAATCTCGCCTTCCCAAGGTCTGTCGACGGCCATGTCCACCGGGACCGGGACGACGACGACCAGTGAGTCGAGCTCGAAGACGCCCACGGGAGGCCTGCTGGCAAGGACTACGCACTGGCAAGGGGCTTGCCGCTGGGGCCATTTTCGGCACACTCCTGGTCTTCTGCGTCGTTCTCGTCGCGGCTCTCCTGATCTACTTACTGCTCTCGGACAGCGACAAGGGTCACGCCGTCGCTTCACCGCCCTCTGTGACTCCCGACGACGACCATAGCGATCACGGCGGTGAGAACGCCACCACGGACGGCACCACCGAGTTGGCCCCAGCCGCCGACGCAGCATTGCACAACGTCGCCGCCGGGGCACGCCACCACACCTACACCCTTGCAGCGGTGACTGCCCGTGCAGTGTCTTCTTCAGAAGGTGGTTCCGCCGGGAATGCGGCAAGACCTCGCGACAACGACGTCTCTACGAAAGCCACTACCAGAATCGGCGGTCATCCCAACGCCGCAAGAACGATTAGGAACCGACCGTCCACAGTGAGAGAGATCGCGTTGATGGAAGCAGCATTGATCGACGGGGAAGTTTCCAGTGACTTCTTTGCGTTACCGCACATTGTTGACAACGAGGGTTCCAAAGTCAATTTCACCAATGATTCGGCAGTCCTTACTTCAACAGGAACACGGCGAGAGGTGCATTCAGCGTTTGGGCTCGAGCAAGAAACATCGCCTGATCTTGAAACGCCAGAGTATTCAAACGAAAGTACGGGTGAAGTCGCAGACACCCAGACATCTGCCCAACAGGAAGGGAATTCGGCAGGAAACAAGCTACTTCATCGCACGAAAGGGACCTACATCACCATAAGCTTCAGCGCAAGCACTGGTGCCCTCGCCAACGATATTGATGATGACAACTTCGTGATGTCTGCAACAAAAGGACCTCGTCACCTGCCTTCAAATGACACCACTAACTTTAATTATAATGAATCTTTAAGATACGAATAGCTTCAAGCAGCGTCTGGCGCAGCAAGTTATGTGCAGAACAGATCTGACATTCCTGCTTAGGCGATGATGGCGCGATATCAAACCCAGTTCCGTTCCTTTATTAGCATCGAATTCTATTTGATTTACGACGCTTGTTCGTAACCATTGAAGCGAAAGCGACATAAAGCCTGCAAACTCTGTTCCATTGTAACATTTTTCCGTCAGGCAGATATAATTATATTGTTGATAATAAAGTCAGTCAGCGCCGCCTTTGTACATTCAAGCAAACCTTATGCGTTGCAAATTTCGGTGGTGGCGGCAGCTTCGTACGCGGAAAACCCGGCGCTGACGAGCGTACAGAAATGCGCTCCTAGAAGGTGCGCCGGCGTCGTGCGTATTTTTGTATACGCCGTTTTTCAATAACTCATGCTCTCTCAACCGTTGTATTCTTGGCCATCAGCCGTTTTTTTATACTGCAATCTGACTGTCTATCGAGATCGCCTGTCATTTTATGTTACCACATTGCACTGTTGCCTCGATACGTATGCATGGTTGTCGTTGTTGCCTTTAATAACTGTAGTTTCTGTCTCCTGCGCACGGAAAAGGCATACAGCTAGGAGGGAATATTGCGCAATTCGAAAGAAAGAAAGCAAGAGAGAAAGAAGGAAATGAATAAATAAATAATGCAAGAAAGACAGAAAGAAGGAAAGAGAGAGAAAAAGAAAAACAGAAAGAAAGAAAGAAGCATAGATAGAAAAAAAACCACGAACGAAAGAAGGAAAGAAAGAAGGATAGATATAAAGAAAGAAAGAACGAAAGAAGGAAAGAAAGAACCAAGAAAGAAAAAAGGATTGATAGAAAGAAAAAAAAGAACGAAAGAAAGAAAGAAAGAAAGAAAGAAAGAAAGAAAGAAAGAAAGACAGAAAGAAAGAAAGAAAGAAAGAAAGAAAGAAAGAAAGAAAGAAAGAAAGAAAGAAAGAAAGAAAGAAAGAAAGAAAGAAAGAAAGAAAGAAAGAAAGAAAGAAAGAACAGTAGTACGTCAGGCATGCACATACCAAGGTTCGCTTGTCCCATTTTCCGGATAAGGCAAGGGATCCTGGATTATTTTATTCACAATGAAAGTGGATGTCTTTCACAGCGAAGCTGTTTAAGCTAGGCGTAATCTCTGCAGCCGACGGCCGTGCCGTGCGGCGTATACTCGCCACTGGTCCACAAAAAATGAAGAAAACTATCGGAATCAGACGGGTATGTGCCACTATGCGGCCTATGAGAAAACTATCATCATCATAAGTGGGTATGAGCCACAGAAATTGGGTAAGTCCCACTACTCACATCTGTTCTACGGAACATGGATAATGCAAGAGCTAGCCCCAACAAATGGCCGCAAAGCAACGGCGGCGAGCCGAACTCCCCGAGTACTTACAAGGAAACGTAAAAAGCAATGGCGGCTGCTAGAAGACCCCGAATCGATGGAAGGAACGACGACGTGCCCTTGCATCTATGAGAGGTGCGAACGCTTGGTTTCAGCGCGAGGTTCTGTCTCTGGAGTTTGGACATCAATATCCATATCAGATTAACAACTTCAATCTCGAATCTGTCACAACATACCGTTACCTTGGCGTCCACATAACTAACGATTTATCATGGAAACATGACGTCGAACACATAATATCCAAAAGTACCCGCACTTTGGGATACATAAAAAAGAAATCATTTTCTCGCTCCATCTTCACTAAAATTACTGCTCTACACGACGTACATTCGTCCTCAGCTAGAATATGCATCATTGGTTTGGGATCCGCATCAATCCATATTAATTGCCGCAATTGAAGCAGTGCAAAATCGCTCTGTCCGTTTTATACTAGCGAACTATCACCGTACAGCAAGCGTAACAGAAATGAAAGCCATTCTTAACATCCCACTACTTGTCATTCGCCGGAAGGAAGCTCGCATTTCACTTTTTCACAAAATATATTATCACAATGCCACTCTCCGATCCGTCTTTGTTCACCCACCACCATTTACATCTGCTCGTAGGGATCATTGCCATAAAGTCAAGGTCTCGTTTTGTAACACTGTTGCGTGCGCACAGTCATTCATTCCTAAAACCTCAGTCGAATGGAATAACCTACCATCATTTATAGTGAACATACGCGATCCAGTTCTTTTCAAACATGCTCTTGTGAACATGATCTAGAGTTGTAAAATTTTGCCTTTTTTAAATTTTTTTTTTGTGTGCTCTGAGCTCGTGCCCTTTTACTTTCTCTTCTTATCATTGCAGATTCATACCTGATTTACTCAATCGAGCGGTACGTTTTGTATAAGAAGTGTTCAAATAGTTGTTATCATTTACTTTTTTGTATTTATTGTACAGTGATACCGTGCTCACTTGATTGACTTTTTTTTCCTCTTTCTCTCTTCGTATTTTGTTCCGTGTTACATATTGTTACGATGCGATGCGTTTATTTACAAGAGATGATCGATGCGAGAGCCCAGGGATCGAGCAGGTCACAGTCCGAGCCAGCGTCGTTCTCCTCTTCTTTCACGCGTCCCCCCCAGTATCGTAGCAATTCCCCCCTTTGCAGACGAAGCCCACCGGGCGAGTCAGTTTTCGTTGCGATGATGAAAGCGCTTGAGACGCGCAACATGGACGATGTTGGTCTTGCTTGAGCGGTGGCCACTGGACAAGAGCCGGGATATCACGTACGTGACATCGCTCAGGCGTTCCAAGACAACAAAGGGGCCAGTGTAATTCGCCAGGAACTTCTGGTATAGGCCGCGCTTGCGAAGCGGTGTCCAAAGCCCCACCAAATCGCCTTTCTCATAGAGTACGTGTTGGTGGCGTTCGTCGTAGCGGTTCTTAGAGCGTCTTTGGGAAGCGAAAGTACGAAGGCGGGCGATCCGCCGGGCTTCTTCTGCGCGGCAAAGGGTTTCAGCGAGAGTAGGTTGGTCGGTTTCAGAGAACGGAAGAATAGAGTCCAGAGCTGTGCGTGGCTGGCGTACGTAGAGCAAATAAAATGGACTATATCTGGTTGTCTCGTGCTGTGCGGTATTGTAGGCGAAAGTTATAAATGGCAGGACGGCGTCCCACGTTTTGTGTCCGGAGTCAACATACATGGAAATCATGTTGACGAGAGTTCTATTGGTTCGTTCGGTTAAACCGTTAGTTTGAGGGTGATACGGAGTGGCGTGACGAAAATGGGACATAGCAAGACGAAGGAGGTCTTCAACTACATCAGCAACGAATTGCCGCCCGCGATCACTGATGATGACACGTGGGGAACCATGGCGTAATATAATGTGCGACAGCATGAAATGAGAAACTTGAGTGGCCGTGGCTGCAGGAATTGCCGCAGTTTCCGCATAGCGTGTCAAGTGGTCAACGCCCACTACAATCCAGCGGTTTCCGTTTGTTGATCGCGGAAAAGGACCGAGCAGATCAACACCAACGACCTCAAATGGTGAACCAGGGGGTGCTATGGGATGTAGTAGTCCTGCTGGCTCGCTTGTCGGACGCTTGTAGCGTTGACATCGTTCACAGCTCGCAACGTATGCAGATACACTTCGACGCATTTTCGGCCAGAAGAAGCGCTCTTGTGTGCGCTGAAATGTCCTGGAAAAGCCCATATGTCCAGAGGTAGGGTCGTCGTGCATTGCTCGAAGTACGTGACGTCGCAAATTTGTGGGCACGACTAGAAGTAAACGGGCGCCTTTGCCGGAATAATTTTTCTTGTAAAGAATGTCATCCTTGACGACGAAGCAGTGTTGACCGTTCGTTGCGGAGATAAAGAAAGGGGCGAGGCTGCTATCACTGCGTTGCTCCGTGCGAAAAGTGGTCAGGTCGGGAAATGGGGCATCGACAACAGCTAAATATTCATCGAAGTTATCTTCGTCACACGCGGTTGTCGGAAGGGGAAGCCGCGAGAGGCAATCGGCGTCGGCATGACGACGGCCGCTCTTGTAGCAAACTTCGAAGTCGTGCTCTTGCAATAGTAACGCCCAACGAGCAAGACGACCTGATGGGTCACGTAGTCCAGTGAGCCAACATAAGGAATGATGGTCTGTGATAATGGAAAATCGACGTCCATAGATATACGGGCGAAACTTGTGGACGGCGAACACGACCGCGAGGCATTCCTGCTCCGTGACAGTGTAGTTGCGCTCCGGTTTACTTGAGCAACGACTAGCATAAGCAACGACGTGTTCAACAGCTCCATGGCGTTGGACCAAGACGGCGCCGAGACCTACACCACTGGCGTCGGTATGTACTTCGGTGGCAGCAGATGGGTCATAATGGCGAAGCACGGGTCCTGAAGTGAGAACAAACTTGAGTTGCGAAAATGATGACTCGCATTCCGCTGACCACCGAAAAGGCACATCCTTGTTGAGTAGGCAAGTCAAAGGGTAAGCAAGGTCGGCGAACTTAGGCACGAAGCGACGAAAGTACGAGCATAAGCCCAAAAAGCTTCGCAACTCTCGTACAGACTGAGGTTGCTTGAAGCCGCTGACTGCAGCGACCTTTTGAGAATCGGGTCGAACGCCATGCTTGTCGACCAGGTGACCGAGAACCAGAGTCTCACGGTTGCCAAAGTGACATTTTTTAGAATTCAGGGTGAGCGCAGCTCTCTCAAGGCAGGTGAGAACAGTGTCTAGGCGACGGTTGTGCTCATCGAATGTACGGCCAAAAATTATAATGTCGTCAAGGTAGCAAAGACAAACTTCCCACTTAAGTCCACGCAAAATAGTGTCCATGAAGCGCTCAAACGTGGCTGGAGCGTTACATAAGCCGAAAGGCATCACATTGAATCCAAATAGACCATCTGGAGTTGTGAAGGCCGTTTTCTCCTTGTCATCCGGATGCATAGGGATTTGCCAATACCCAGACCTGAGATCCACGGAGGAGAAGTACGATGCAGAATGCAAGCAATCAATGACGTCATCAATCCTGGGCAGCGGGTACACATCTTTTTTAGTAACGGAGTTGAGACGTCTGTAGTCCACACAGAATCGCCATGTACCGTCCTTCTTCCGGACCAGAATCATAGGGGCGGCCCAAGGGCTACACGATTCTTGGATGACCTTTTTCTTTAACATCTCTTCGACCTGTTGAGCAATGACCTTGCGCTCTGCAGATGAGACACGGTACGGTTTCTGCCGGATAGGGTGAGCGGATCCTGTGTCAATCACATGACGGGTACGTGACTCGGGTACGCTAGTTTGCTCGTCATTCTGTGCAAAGTCGAAAACAGTGGCATGCTTGGCAAGCACTTTGACCAAAGCTTGGCGTTTTTCTGATGAGAGTGACTTGTTCACCATGCTCAGAAAGTGGTCTTCTGTAGGGTTAGTTGCAGAAACGCTGTCTACGCTCTGGTCGCTCAAAGATGCAATGAAACTACAGTTCCCATTTTGTTCAAAGAGAGCCAACCGCATCCCACGGGGTAGCGTGACAGGTTCAGTAGAATAATTTAAAACCCATAATGCCGATCGCCGATCGCTGACGGAAAGAACGCAACGCGGCACGAGCACATTTTTCTTGGCGCAATTGAGAGGAACCGGCTCCACAAGAGCATCAAACGTACCGGCGTCTGAGGCACAGGTATCAACGGGGACATTTTTCAGCGAGTTGGGCGGCAAGATGACATCCTCAATGACGGTGACGGCTCCTTGGCAGCGCTTGGGATCATCAGTAAATGCCGATAGCAAAATTTCACCGGCGCCGCAATCTACGGTGGCACCACACTCTCGTAGAAAATCGATTCCTAAGATGATGTCATGCGTGGAGCTGGCCAGGACGGCAAATTCTACCTTGTACACCCTGTCTCCCAAAGTGACCCTCACAACACACACACCGAGAGGGCACAGTGTCTCCCCACTCACTGCACGAAACGTTGCACAGCTGTCCCAGCGAAACATCACTTTATGTCCTAGCTGCAATTTAAAGTTAAAACTCATCACTGAAACAGCTGCTCCAGTGTCTATTAAAGCCGTTGTAGGCAGTCCATCAACGAGCACGGGGACCTTGTTTTGCGTCATAAAAACTGGTGGAGGCATAGGTGAATGCAGTGAAAAATGATCGGCGACCTCACCTCCATCGGCCGCGCCACCTAGGTTTCCCGGTGGTGGGGAAGTGACGCGGTGACCGGGAGATGGAGAACGGTGCCGGCGTGCAGGTGGGGGCGTCAAGCTTCGTACGGATGAGGGCGAGTCGCTGCGGAAATTCTGGTGGAAATTGTGTCCGAAGCGCGTGTCATTGCGGGCGTTTTGCTGGAAGCCATTCCCCACGAACGTGTTCCGCATCGAGCGCGTACCACCGCGCCAGCTGTTTCGTCGAGGAGAAGCCGGTGGTCCCTCGTAGTGGCTCTGTGATTCGCGACGCCTCTGAGCGCAGAATCGAGGCACATGTCCACGGAAACCGCAGTAAAAGCAGACAGGGGCATCACGCACATCGCCAAACCTTCCACGAGGCACCGTGTACCCGTGATCGTCCCACGAGGACACCATTGTAGGTGGTTGGTTGAAGGCGTTTTGGAGACCATTGCGACGACGCAGGTTGTCGGTTTGTTGCCCCGGTGCTCTTGATGGGGGCACGTCATACACCGTGGCATCCACGGCTGCACACATTGCGTCGTATGACAGAGACGCATCATGGGCACGTGCCCTTGTCGGGATGACGGCGTCACATCGTCCAAGTTCTTCGCGTACGATTTGTCTAATCGTCGCGGCAAGATCACAGGATGGCGTCGTGGTGACGTCGACGCTTGCAACGGTGGTGACGTTGGCAAGTCTACCAAACTTGGGCGTAATGCGCCTGGCCTTCAAAGTCTCAAACGTGCGGCAATGTCCAATTACATCTGCTACAGACTCCAAGGCGTCCTTGCCTATGAGGAAATTGTAGACGTCCTCAGCAATCCCTTTGAGGAGATGTCCAACCTTGTCATCTTCTTTCATTCGTGGGTCCACAGACTTGCACAATTTCAGGATTTCCTCAATGTAAGTTGTGCAAGTCTCGCCGGGGACTTGAGCACGCTGCATCAAAGTTTGTTCAGCGCGCTTCTTCTTCATTGATGGGTCCCCGAAGCAGCTCGCTATTTCCTTCTCGAAGGCTTCCCATGTCATTATTGTTTCTTCGTGGTTTTCGAACCACACCAACGCCGTACCTTCGAGAAACAATCCGACGTTGGTCAACCGGGAGGCCGCATCCCAACGATTGTATTTGCTCACCCGATTGTAGTGCTTTAGCCATTCTTCAACATCTTCTCCGACTTTCCCAGAGAAGGTTCGTGGCACCATTTGTTGTGGCCACGCAGCGCCAGACGCAGACCGCGTGTTGTCACCGTCAGCAACCGGGTCCATCGAGAGTGGCGGTAGTCCAGCCAGTCGGCGGTTTCGGCGTAGCTCGAGATGTGGCGCTTCCGTGATCGTTCGCCCGGGATCTCTCTGCTGTACCCAGCACCTCCACCAATCTTGTTACGATGCGATGCGTTTATTTACAAGAGATGATCGATGCGAGAGCCCAGGGATCGAGCAGGTCACAGTCCGAGCCAGCGTCGTTCTCCTCTTCTTTCACGCGTCCCCCCCAGTATCGTAGCAATATAATCGTGTACTTGCCCCTCCCCTCTATAATGTACTGTATGTACCTTGAGGGTATTCCAAATAAATAAATAAATAAATCATGTGTGTGACTGCCTGTGGTTTAACTCGAACCTCTCTGCGCTGATAATCAACGCAGAAACAACCTAGCATCACCTAGCTAAAGCCTAGCAACGACTTAGAAGCAACCTAGAAACGACCTGCATCACTTAGCTGAGGCCTAGAAGGAACCTAGAAGCAACCAGATTAGCTTTCAGAATCAACCAGTTTCGCTGTTTCAAGCCTTGCGCGGGTTTGTGCAAGCTTCTCGTGATTTTTTAAATCATAAATCGACAGAGTCCTTTGTGATGGTTGCACAACTTTTAAACCTGTTATCCTTGGCACATTTCATGCGGCTGAGACCTGCAGTCATACTGCGCGACTATTAGTCAATATGGGTACCAATGTACTTAGTTGCACGTTTTGTTCTAGATATGGCTCGTGATGATGAATGATGCCTGAACTATCTGTAATGGGAGGGCGGCTTTAAAGAGACCACTCGGTACACAATTGACATGGAGCGGCGCCTGGTAGGAATGGTGCACGTCTGATAAGGCAACATTTTTATAGATACACACACGACACTTCTCCTGATAGGACGCCTGTGCAGGGTCTTTCTTCAATGTGATTTTCCGAACATCGATAATGAATCACCAACTGGTCCATTGGTCCACTCTCATTTTCCAAACATAGGCCTCGTTTATAGCGTTAGCTCGGCTTATGCATGAGCGATACGGAAAGTTTTGGAGGGCAAAGAGCTTTGTGAGGCTGCAGAGACCAATACCAGTAAGGTTTTACAAGACAACCTCAAATGATTGTGGGAGCCACGCTCATACAGCTATTTCGAGATAGCGCCTCCTGTTTCACAGTGCCTGTTGCGCATGGCCCACTTGCGTCTTATAAAAGGTGTAGCCTGCGCGCTGCCAGGGGGGGCTGGTGTTTCCGGCCGAGCTAGAATGAGTTAGTCGGTTCTTTCGGCTGCCAGGTTGCTCAGGTTCCCTGCTGCGGCGCTCTTCGTTCCTCTTCCCACGTCATGTCGCTGCTCACTGTTGTCGCTGTTGCGACCTTTCGACGTGAGTTGGTTCATACGCGCTACGAGAAATATTTATTGTTTTATGAGACCTTTGTCTGCACTCTGAGTATGGACGAGACGCAGCAAGCCTCTACCCACAAGGTGTTGAAGGCCCCCTTTTAAACAACGCAATTTTGTGGGCCACCGCGTCGAAGATACATATTAGGAGCGAAGCTCCTTAGGCTCGCACAATGTCACCGAGTGTAGGGTAGCAAACTGGACATAGTCTAGTTAACCTCCCTACCTTTCCTATATTTCTTCTCTCTCTCTCTCTCTGTTGTCACCGTCGTCGTCGTAGGTCCCCGTCGGAACAGCTGCGGTGCCGCTCTGAAGCCCTCTCTCAGTAAGCGTATCGATCAAGGTGATGACGTCTTGCGCAGAACCGTTCGTAGAGCGCACGCAGCGCGCATACCGACCGCGGGCAGGTGTTGCGCCGGCGCCGCGCCGCTCGTACCTAGAGCGCGCCCATACAAGCCCTGTACAGCGCGCTGCATTGCTCGCCAAGCCGCTCGTACTTTAGATCGTGCAGCGCTAGAGCATCGATCAATGGCGCTAGACTTAGTAAAATAAAATGACGTAGACTGGCTTCCAAGGAGCTTCGCTCCATCATCAGCATTCACTTCGTGAATGTGCAGTGATTTTATTTATTTATTTATTTATTTATTTATTTATTTATTTATTTACATAATACTGTCAACCCTACCGTGAGGGTTATTACAGGAGTGGAACAAATACAAACTTTTATACAACCAAGGTAATGCAATGACAATACAAGAATAGTACACAAGAAAAAAACGCACACAAGAGTAATGACATCATCACGTGCAAGTGTCGCGGATCATGGGAATTACGAATGTATACAACATACAAGCGTAGCAATACATCTGCACAGTAGTTGAAGTAATTAATACGCGGCCACTCTAATCAACACGATATTTCACGAGAGTGTTCTTTGAGATTTCAGGAAGGTCCTCGGGTCATCCTTAGAACTATTTCCATAACGGTATCTGGGAGCTGTACTATTCGCCTCATGAAGTTTCGCGCAAGAGGAGCATGTAGACCCCATTGATTTTATTGAAAATTCTACCGCAAAAGTCCTTTGAATACTAATCGTTGCCGTGTCTTGACAACCCACGAAGGACTTCATTCGGATCGTTTGTATACAACGGCAGGACAACTGCGTCGGCATGATGCAGATGTCTAAGACAGCTCGACAACAACCAACTACAAATGATGACAAAAAATAGATGGCAAAAATCACTGTGCTGGGGCTGAGGACGACGAAGACAGCACAAGAAGTATCACGGGAAAACAATGATTATATACGGTGGTTTGTGATAGCGTTATGAAGGGGTCTTAGTAACAAGAGAACACTCCGTTTCAAGACGGAAAGAATACCGTATGTTGAATGGCGAAGCTAGTAAGAAGAGCAAGGCTGCGTGAAGGACGCTGAAGTACCAAGCTATAGGCGCATTTGAATATTGATAGCTTGCGCGTGACGTCATGAACGCCCAACATGGAGGCTTAGATGAGGTCAAGGCAGTATAATTACACGGCGATTAACCTGCTTCGGTGTGGTGACGACGTCGCTGAAACTTTACTGGGAATCCGTGCATGAATCACGAAGGAGCCAGTAAGCGATGTACTGATAACACTAACGTGACATTCCAAAGTTCGCGTCCCGCGAATGTTGGTGCTCCAACGTAGCTGTTTCAGTGACGTCCGAGCAAGCCATCTATAGAGGGTTTTCTTACGTGTCCTACTCAGCTTTGAGATGCGAAGCATCTTATGAACGAGGCCTGTCCCCCCCCATTGTCCGCCGTAGCCACGCTAGTGCGATGACGCTGCCATCACGACACAGCATATGGAAGGTAACCTATTATTCGCCATGACGATGACAATGACGCTGATGCTGAAATCATATGACGCTGCCGTTATAACCGCTGCCATCCCGACAGCGTCATCGCTCTGCCCCGGTGCGCGCTCTTCTACAGCAGCTGCCATGCAGTGCACTTCGACATGAACGAAGATACGGTGGACGATCGCTTCGCGGCGGCGCGGGCTCGCAAAGCGGCGGCAGCGCGGCTGCAGCGCGGCAGCGTCGGTCAAGCCGACCCGGAGCTGAGAGCTTGAGAAGCTGAAGCGAGACGCCAGCGCCGGCAAGCCGATCCAGAGGAGGCGAGCGCTTGCGAAGCAGCATCGAAACGGGCATGTCGACAAGCCGACCCGGAGTTGCGGGCTCGCGAAGCTGCAGCGGAACGGAAGCGCCGGCAAGCGGACCCGGAGGCGGCGAGGGCTCGCGAAGCTGAATCGAGACGGAATCGGCAGTAGATCTCGAGCTACCAGTCACCAACCAGTCAGAGTCACAACGGTGAATATGCCGCCGTAACATTCTCGACAACCAGCAACATCATAATCATGACATTGCACCTTGCTCTAAACCTCTCCCGAGGAAACGTGGAAAGGTACATCGAGAAGGCGATGCTGCATTATGAGACCACCTTCAAGGTCAACCCCTTCGTACTCGCCGGGGACTTTAACGTCAACATCACGCATGACGGACTGGCTAAGTCCAGCACATGGTGTCCCGTTACGCTCTCCGGTGCATTTCGTACGATTACAAATATCACACTACCGTCAGGGGAACGTGCATAGACGTCGCCTTCTCAAACTTTAAACTACAACCTTTGCAGCAAGATCCCTTAACTTCATACTTTACGGACCACAAGGCCATTATACTCAAGGGGAAAGCGTTCCTCCGGAGCTTAAAGTAATCTACGATGATGAATAAAGAGCAACTTTACAGAACTCCCATGGCTGCTTCGCATACTACTCCGGGTTCTCTTGCGGGGAGATGTGTGCGTTTTTTGCATTGTCTCACTACTGAAATAATTGGTTCAGCTAGCTCAAGGCTTCAACGTGGTAATTAAGGCTCAACAATAATGATGTCATTCGGCGTCGCTGGTAAAGAAAACATAAATACAGCAACAGATAAATGGTTGTTGCGTGAAAGTTATTGTTGCGTTATTGTTGCGTGAAAGCAAAAATAACGAGAAGGCTCTTCCTCACCATGATGTGTTTAATGCTGTCATGGTAAAATGCTGTTATTTCAAGTATGTATTAGGTCTGGCAATAATTGCACGTATTCGCTACTATAACGTTGCCTCAAACCGTGCGTGATATCTACATAAGCTTTATCTATAATGTCAATACGCTTAGACCGGCGATATATAGCAAAGAGTACGGAACGAGCCCACATAACACGAAAGCGCAATGTGCACAGAGTGTTCTAAGATTACAGTAGGCAAAAGGTGAATGGAGGTTTGGGGTAAAGTGTGGTGGTTCCACAAGTTACATTTGGAAAGTCAGCATGAAGTCACAAAATGCAATCTGAACTGGACGTAAATTAAATGAATGTTGGACGCCTCACATTAGGCATTCACAATAAAACAATAAATGAGGCTGTAGAAGGCTGTGCGGGCTGGAAAGGACAAAAATACTCAGAAGATTCCCCAGCAAATATACGGCCGGCAGAGCAACCGATATGACAAAACAGTGTTAAGAGAAAAGTGAGAGAGGTGCAGGAAAGGGATTGGATGGACGAGATGAAAAAGAAAAAAAACAGCGGCCTCTGAGTGCTACCGAGTAGGTAATGACGAAATAAAGGGGGAAGCAGAGGAGGAGTTCAATACGGTAGCCCGAGAAGAAAAAAAGGCCCCGTTGTGGAACGCTGTTAAACAACCTTGTTGAGTAATACCAGCAATTAACGCGGCAATCATGCCGCGGTGGTGTCCTGCACGTCGGCTCTCCTGGGTCGCAAGCAGCGGCACGCTGTCCACATTTCTCTTCGTAATTCCAGCGTGGCAGCCACGTGGCAGAGCTGAGGTCTCTAGGCGTGCGTGAACCCACCGGCTAGCAGTTCTCGCAGATCATCGGAGAGGGGTGCGCGGTAGAGAACCACAAATCGACCGTTCATAGTGAAATATTGGCAGCGCAAACTAACGGGACACAGAAAGAGGACACAAACAAGCGCAGACTAGAAATTGGATTTATTCACAGAGATAATATATACCAGAAAAACACGAAGGGAAAGGGAAATATAAGAGGGAAGGTTGCCACCATAATCAAGTGTCGTCCAGAAGCGAGATTTCACAATCTAATAGCGATATAGAAGCGTAGCTGACACAACTATCGGCATTCTTTTTAATGAAAAAGGCTTCCGCAATCTCCCTTGTTTTAGTGTCACGATGGGCGTATAAAATAGACGTGCGCGAAAATTCAGGTACTATCGTGCTCAGTATGAGCTACATCGTGGCAGCGCGTGGCCAAGAGCACTGTAAGGTTGTACAGTGGCGCCGATCGTGAAATAACAGGGAGTTATCAGGGGAGCGTTTAGCTGTTTCTTTCAGTGTGCATCGCCTCGCCTTGCTTTCACGCTCGCCCTCATTTTGCCCTTTCGTGATGTCGCTTCGAAAATTATAACGGCCACCGTGGCTTGACACACAGACTTCGAATTTTTCTTCAGTAAAGCTAGATAAATGGCAACACGTTCCTTCAAATAAAGAGGGCCAGGGCGAAAGCAAGCAATAGGGAGTGATGCGCACTTACAGGAATAGCCAAGCTCTCTCCCACTAACTCGAAAATATGGCGCTATTGACGCCACTTTACAGCCTTGCCGAGCGCTGGGCCCCGCGCTCGCATGATGTAGCTCATACTGAGCGCGATAGTACGCAACCACACTTTGAGCAATGGGCAGACAAATGTAAACCCGGGGGCAGACTTTAAGGCATTGTTGTGTTCTCGCCGGCGCACATTCAGGCAGCGCCCAATCTGCCCGATATACACCCTGTCACAAGACAATGGGAATGCAATAAACCACGTTCGACCGACACTTAGTGAAACAATTGCGATGTTTAACACCACAACCATTCTTCACGGGGCCTGCCTTCATTTTGCTTTTCGTGTCAATTTTGGAACACATGTGCTGCAATTTTTCACTGGTGGAAAAAACAACATCAAGGTTAAATTTTTTTGCACATTTTTTTTATCCTACGTGAAAACCCATGTACATACGGGACCACCGCGAACCTCTGTCGCTTTTTTGCATCTTTTGTAGGGCATGCTTTTTCTTTCTTCATTCGCAAAGCCTTCTGAGCGGCGAACACCAGAACACTCGTCGGAAAGCCTGCCCCTTGCAACCTAGTTATTTGTTTTGAATGTGCGCCTTCGAGAACACAACAATGCGCTAAAGTCTGCCCCGGCTTTACATTTGTCTGCCCATTGCTCAAAGTGTGGTTGCGTACCTGAATTTTCGCGCACGTCTGTTTTATACGCCCATCGTGACACTAAAACAAGGGAGATTGCGAAAGCCTTTTTCATTAAAAAGAATGCCGATAGTTGTGTCAGCTCAGCTTCTATATCGCTATTAGATTGTGAAATCTCGCTTCTGGACGACACTTGATTATGGTGGAACCTTCCCTCTTGTATTTCCCTTTCCCTTAGTGTTTTTCTGGTATATATTATCTCTGTGAATAAATCCAAGTTCCAGTCTGCGCTTGTTTGTGTCCTCTTTCTGTGTCCCGTTAGTTTGCGCTGCCAATATTTTAGTATGAATATACCAACTAGCCCGCCTTACAACCCTTCTACAAATCGACCGTGGGCATGTCCGTTGCTACGACGACGCACATGCAAGGAGGCAGAGGAGGAAATGATTTTGGCTGCACTTCAAGGTCACAAGTACACACAAGATCGTTCCCTGTGTTTATAGCCCGTGGAGTAGACCTACCACTCCGAAGGAAGAAAAACTAGAAAAAGGTGGCTTTCGCCTCCGAGTCGTCTTAGGCGAGTCTGTAAGGGGCCGTGTGACTTTTATGCTGGACACTTATGACCGCGAACATGAAATCAACTCTTCCTTAACATACGAAAACACCGAATATAAAAATTTTTTTTTTCGATGTCGTAGAGGTGTAAATGAGGACAGTGAGGAAGAAAGCAACCTACAGTGACTGATGCAGAAAACATAACCTGCTTTTCGTATTGACGTTCGTCTTTTTAAGCTTTTATTGTTTTGCTTTCTGCCGGTGGCCCCTTTTTCAATGCAACATTGCCGTTATCAACTAATCACTCGGGACAAGAAAGCGCTTACACCATCTGACATTCCTTAAAAGTTGTAGCCAATTCTAGTTTCACAAAAATCAGAATGAGCATATGTAAATGTGAACGAGCACCACTAGTCGTTGTTGAATCTCTGGTGACGCACTCAGAAATGGAGACGTACTTGTAAAATAGTATATGGAACCTAAATACAATGCTTAGCCTCACGGCGTGGTGTGTTTATCACAGAGCTTAGCGATTGGTATTAAGACAGCATGATATTTCAGAAAGTATTCCATAAAGGGAACATTGCGATCTTACAGTGATGCTGTATATAAGCTAGGCCACACTAAATTTCGTCCATCCTACGTGCCCAAAACTCCTAGCGCTGATCTACCACAAAAACTGGGCAAGCTCCACTACTCGCGGTTGGTCGGCTAAAAATAAAGAAATCATCGGCAGGCAAGCACGTAGGTGCCACAAACATGGGGCGAATCCCACTACGGCCCACTGGTCCCTGGATATGAAGAAGGGAACTTACAGGTGGCAAGCAACAAATACGATTACCAGACAGTCGCATAACCAGTAATTGAGAAAGATAATAAATAACCCTCGGGATTAACCTGTGATAAATGCCGGAGCCATACGTTTCAGCTTCGCTCGTTAACCATGCAACAAGAGTAACCATGTACAGATTGCTTGGGCGGTGATTTTTCCTTAATTTTTACGAAAGAGGACGAGCATACAAGCATACATGGTTTATTCGCATCAATATTCGTACCACCGCGTTCATGTTTGTAGCCCACTGCCTTAAAAATCACTTCATCGGGTTTATTGCACTCATCCAGTATCAGGGCGTGCTGATGTTACAGAGCTATATTTACAAATGACAATTGAGCATTCCGCTTGCTTTGGTGCCTTAGAGACCCACGTTCTAACATTTCTTCATTCAAATATAAATGCCTTATCAAATTGTACACGGGATTTTTTTTAGTTTCATTCATTGAGAGCTAGCCATTTCCTGTGGTCGCCATCATCAACAATATCACGTGCTCTCGTGAAAAATTGAAGAAGAAGAAGCCTAGCCACTGAGCGGCACGTCGCGATCCCTTAGTTTTCGAGTGCTTGTGCGAAAGCTCCGAAGGTGCTGAGAAAGCAGAAGTACGACGTCTATAACGCCTGTGTGACCGCCACGATTGCTGCACTTTCACCGCGGGAGCCGCCGTCGATGTCTACTGCTTTCGACGTTAAGCTCGACCTTTCGAGATTCGCACATGGCCACGTCGAGCGGCACGACAACTACGACCGACACGACCTCAAAAACGCCCAGGCATGGCTTGATGGCGACGGTACGCTACGTCAAGGGGTCGCCCGCTCTAACCTTCTTGGCAGCACTCATGGTGCTCTCCGTCGCTCTCGGCGGGGCCCTCCTGATCTACATGCTGCTCTCGTCCTCCGACGAGCCGAAGCACGCACCTTTACGACCCAGTGTGACACCCGACGACGACAACGCTACTAAGGACGGCACCGCCGAGCCATCTCCAGCCGTCGGCGCAGCGTCGGACGGCGTCGCTGTCGGAGCACGTCGCCACACCGCCACCCTTCCATCCGTGACTGCCCGAGTACCGTCTTCTTCGAGAGGTGGTTCCACCGGGCGTAAGACCGACCCTCCCGACACTGTCGTCTCCGCGGACGCTACGAATGGAATCCTGGGTCGTGACGGTGTTGCCAGTACTGACGCAAGCCGGTCGCACTTGCAAGGAGAGATCGCGATGATGGAAGCATCGATCGACCTGGGAGCCCCCCAGTGATGCCGTTAAGTCGCTTGGCCCTGCTGACGACGATACTGTCTACGTTCATTCCTCTCGCGATGCGGCGCTCGTCAGCTCAACAGGCGCAGGGCGAGACGACTATGTATTGTTCGGCGTCGACCGAGCAAAACCACCTCATCTCGAAATGCCAGAATATTCAAACGAAACTCAAGGTGAAGGCACCCAGATACCAATGGAACGGGAAGTGAATTTTGCAGAAAGCAACGCGCGATTTTACAACACAAATAATACTCACGCCTCCATTCCACTGAAACGCAAGTACTCGTGTCCCAGCCAAGGCGTCTGAAGAAAAACTAATAAGTTGCCGGCCGAAAGGACCTGGTGACGTGCCTTCGGGTCATACTGTCATACTCGCCTTGATGAATTTGTGACAGGCAAAGAGGTTCACGTAGTGTCTGGTGCGTCGAGTTTAGTCCTGAATAGATCAGAAAGCCCATCGTAGGGCCGATATATCTATTGGAAGCCCCATTGTCTTGTATTTTGTTACAGTTCTTTGTGTTTGAACTCTGTTGGCAATACTGCTTTCAAAAGATACATAAGATTTGCAACACTTTTGTTATTTTGAGCTAGAAAAAAACTGTGTCTCTTCAGCGCAACTAAAAGTATTCTAGCGACCCTGCCGTTGGCTTTGGTTTCTTGTGTGCCGTGAGCACGGTATGCATGTGTGCCCGATTCTTTTAAATGCGGATCATTTGTTGCCGAACTTCAGCCACTTTGAGCGTATTTGCTGAAATGATGCCGACTAAAATGATATCGGTTAATCCGGTGTACGTATCTGCCATATACCGCATTTGGTATGACGTTACTTCAGCTTAATACATAAATATCAGGTCGTCACGTGACAATAATGGCACACATGTTTAATGTGGCATGGTTTACATGGCGCGATCTTGATGCTTTTGCCGGCCTTTCGTTAATCGCAATGTACCAGAATTGAAGTTGCAGGGCGTGGGTGTACGACGACCATCAGTGACAGGTCTTAACATGAAAATAATTACATGTGTGTCATGTACGCCATGATTTACATGATTAAGTGTTCTGTTTGCTGCTTCATTTACTTGAAGTACACCAGACTCGGCTTGCCATGACGTTAGATTATAAGGGACACAAAACGACAGGTCATAACATCAAAATTATTTCATGCATGCCATGCACATCATGATTTCCATTGCGTGATCTTAGTTCCCTAGCAGCCGTTCCCTTGAATTGATGTGCAGGGTGCCCCAGCTATGGGTTGCCAGAGATTGAAAGTATGCCGACGGACTGTATGACGACGTAACCAAATGCATGTCTCACGATGGTTTCTTTGTCAAATGCACGTCGGCGACTATTGCCTGGAGCACGTCACACTATTATTTTGTGTTCTTCATAAGTGCCTACCCAGGCAGGTTTAATTGATTAACTTTTGAAGCAATCAAGCTGGCCAAGGAATGATAATGAGAAAGTTGTAGATCAGTTTGCAAAACGCCCGATTACGCAGTTTCTAACTGTCTATGTTAGTATTTTTCTATTACTACAGATGCCCAATGAAGCACTGAAAACTAGCGCGTGACAATCCCGCTTGCGCGTCTGTGCGCGCCGATTTCAGTGCTACCTAACCTTCAGTGTACACTACACGCGATATGCTTTTCTCGTGCTAATTCATAACAGCGATAAGCATACGCAACGGTTATCGCTTGTGTTGCCGCTAGCAAAACGTGCGTCCTCGCACAGCCACCACCATCATCGCTGCCCCACCACCATTGTCGCTGCCCAGGCGGCACACCCGGCCAAATGGTATGGTGGTTTTTCTCGCGGAGCGTTTTGGTGCTCTGCAATAGGGCGTGCGAGAAGGCATGTCACATGGCATTCTTTTGTATTTTGCGGGCATCTGTAGTAAGCAAGAAAATGCTAATATTTAACAGATGGAACATTAGAAACTGTCTAATCGGACGTTTTGCAATCTGATTTACAACTTACTCATGGGAACTTTTTGCCCAGCTTCGTTACTTAATATGTTAGTTAATTAAACATGCCTAATTAGAAGATTAAGAGCACCAAAGATAGTGTGACGCACTACAGGCAACAGCACGCAACATGCGTTTGGTCCCGTCGTCATGGAGTGCATCGGCAGCACCCGCGTTGATCACTTCCAGCCACCCACCCAGACTATATTTTTTCTTCAAGAGCAATATCACGGCATGAAAACATTCTACCTTCAAGGTTTTCTCCCCCGAGTGTTCCTGGAACACTTTCGTCGGTCCTACCTAAACCGCCTGTTAGTTTTATGATTCGTGGGTTTACGAAGAGGTCCCTAGTTTCATCAAGTGGCCTCAAACAAGTGACCCAACAGGGCCTACATCACATTTATACAACGTACGGCGGTACCGTTCACGTGTACACCGATGGATCTACCACGCTATATACCTGCGCTGCGGCCTTTGTCATCCCACAATGGTTATCGCTCGACGCTTTCATGCAGACCACAAGACCACATCAACGGCCGTAGAGCTTGTTGCTATCCGGGAGGCAATAAGATTAATTTCTGGAGAGCAACCTCGTACATGGACGATATTCTGCGATGCCAAACCCGCTATGCAAACCATTAACTGCGTCATGAGACAAGGTCCATATTATATTTTAGCCATAGAAACTGCAGAGCTTCTTCACATTGCTTCAGCAAATGACCACCTCATCACCTTCCAGTGGATTCCTGTGCATTGGGGCATAATGGGAAATGAAGATGCAGACGCTGAAGCTAAAAGAGGCTTAACCAGGGGCCCTGAAGCGCACATTCCGTTTTCACGGCCAGACACGAACGCCCTGCTTCGGTGCGTAATGCGCAACTTCACGCTTGAGCACTGGACTAAACAGGAGCGACAACAATGGCGATTGCGCAAATCGGACCCGGAAATGAGGTTCCGCATGCCTCATAAATCAAAACGAAGCATCGCAAGTATGATTCACCGGATTCGTCTTGGCGTGGCCTTCACAAGACGTTATGCCCATATCGTCGCCTGCCGTGACACCGGTCCTAATTGCGATCACTGTGAAGTGCCAGAACCACTAGAGCGCATATTTTGTACCTGCCCAGCATACGCACGTGAACGACAGCAATTGATTTCCTCTACTGAGGGATTGAATAGTAGGCCACTAAGTGATGAGGTTGTGTTGAGTCCTTGGCCTGATGCCAACAGTGCAACGGTGGCCGTAAGAGCGGTCACTACTTTTCTACAAGACACTGGACTGTATGCGCGGCTGTAGCACTGCAAAAACATGACGGGACTGTACAGACTCATTTCTATAACTCACCATCGTCATTCATTACTCTCTTTCCTCCCATTTCCATATCCCCGGTGTAGAGTAGCAGGCTAGGGCATACTACCACTCAGGCCGACCTTTCTGCTTTTCTGTAAATAAGCTTCTCTCTCTCTCTATCTCCAGCTAGAGATGGCTGGGCACCCTGTATACCCAATTGGCAAGGAAGGAGTACGACGAACAGATGACAGTACATAAATACGTACATGGTATATAACAGCATATACGCTTTATTAGCTTAGTATATAATGAAATATACGTCCGTCCATGCATGCATGAAAAATAGACGATAGTTAACATGTTGTGTATGAAACGAATGCCTTGATTAATCTCAGTCTAACAGTGCAGTGTAAGCAGCGCCTCGCTGTCTGCAGAGCATTACAACGATTCCCAGAGTGCGTGGCATACGCCGGATTTTCTTAGCAGCGGCGCTGTTAAAGCTTGGGGTGATTACTGCGTGGGACGCATATACTCGGACGGGTTTGCGCCACTGAGAGCAATTATGTGCCATACAGCTCCTAGCTTATCATCGAGTATAAAGGGGGTGGGAAAGGGAATTGAGGGCGAGGAGGAGTTGAGGAGGATGGAAAGGAGGAGGGAGAGAGTAGAACAGTGCATAGCTTTGTGTTGTATAGTTTGGCAGGGGGGATGAAAAAGGTAGGTGAGGGTGAAGAGGAGGGAAACGAGGAAGAAGCAGAGGAGGTGAGAGAGTATACTTTAGCACAATAATATACAGTACAGCATAGCAAGGGCTCGGCAAGGGCAGTGATAATGAGGAGGATTGATGTGAGGGTTTGGAGGAGAGAAAGGATGAAAGAGGGCAATATACACAAAGATAGAGAAACAAATAGGGATGAAAGAGACAAAAAAAGATCTACAAAGAGATGACGAAAGTATGAAGCATGAAATAAGTAAGAAAGAAGAAGAAGAGGATGATGCGAACGCAAACCAAATCTGCATTCGCCAGGCGGTAGCGCTTGCTTCCCATCTCCGCCATTTATTCACGTTGCACAGGCGTGAAACGAAAATTTTTTTCTTTGTTTCTGACCTCTTTCTGATTTCTTACCTGTTCTTTTTGTTCTAGTTTTTTTTTTCATTTGGTTTCCTTGTTTTGTTGGTGTTATTTCTTTTTGTTCTTCTACTTGCGTTTCTGACTTTCTTTATTTTATTTTTTTCCTTTTTTGCTACCTGTGGTTAATATCCGCCTACCCGCATCTTTAATGATGACGCAACTGACAAGCATGCCGTGCTATTGATGTCACGACATGCCAGTCATTTGCCTCTACGTAAATTCCAGATGGTTCACCTCATAGTACGAAAGGTTGCGCTTGTTTTGTTTTGCGAGGCCCTACCCCTGCAAATGGTGGCGCTACCTTAGGCGTCACGTGCTAGGGAGGATCCCGTGGTCACAGTGGTTCTGTCGTTTGCTTCGAGAGTGCCGAAGCGAGCTGAAAACAAAATTTTAGGATGCAAGACGGAGTATAATTCCGATTACGAGGGTAGGTTTCCCCCATCCGGTGTGCGCTTGACCACACTCCGGAGAAAGACGCTACTACCAACTGTATCTACCGAAATAAGCAGCAATCCCGTAGTAGCCAGAACGAACGGAAACCGGCCGACAACTGTAAGAGAGATCGCGTTGGTGGAAACATTGATTGAAACGGACGTCTCAAGCGGCAGTGTGGGATTGCTTGGTGCTGTTCGCAATCGTCAGGCGGTAAGGTATCTGTTACAAATAAATTACCCCATTCGTATTCCTTGCTTAACACGAATTTGGAATTCCCTTTTATATTGCTCGCGATTGTAGTTACATATACGTATGTAGGTAGCCATTACAAAAGGCTTGCCTGTACATAAGTGGCAGAATGAATAATTAATAACTGTAGGAGTTTTACATTCCAAAATCACAATATGACTATAACAGACACCATAGTGGAAGGCTCCGGAGGCTTTGACCCTGTGGGGTTCTTTAACGTGCTAAGGAAACGCTTTGGAAGAAATGCTTAATACAGACAAGGGAACTCGTAGTGCGCTATGATACCACGCTAAGGAGAATATTAAAGCAATAGAGCGTATTCGTTCTATTTGTCGTGGTACGTGAAAGAGAAGAAGCAGTGCAACTTGAAAACGGTTTGCTTGTTTTAATGCAATTCAGTCTCACCTGAAAGAAAGAGCAAACAACCATGATAGAGTTCGTCTTTCTCTCTCTTACTATCTCGTTCTTTTTTTTACCATGGCGAGTACTCTAATGTGCCATCTGTTCTAAAGCGTGTTACAATGCCCCGACACGCTATTCTAACGGCCTGGTGTTTCCCACTGCTCGTAAACAAAAAAGAGAAACGCCATTCTGAAGACCACCGTAGCTCGCTCAGTGCATGTACAGCGCACCAGCTTATCACGGCTCCCTGTTTTTGCCGAAACACAACCTGCACTAACCGTATTCGCACGACCGCACAGGAAACTGTGATGTTGCTGCTAAGCAAAAAAGAAAAAAAAAGTAAAGTCGTAGCTCGCATTCGTTGCGTGTTCATGAAGAAAAAAAAACATTACAGAAAGTAATAGCGGCGCTAGGCATTTAAAGCAATGCACGTGAAGCGAGAAGAAGAAGAACGAAATATGCACACCCACACACAAAACAAACATTACAAAAAACAAGAGACGATGCGACAAAAGGAGGTGGAAGCACATGGAAGTGTTCACAATGAAGGGCAACTGCGGTGCACCGAAAACGCATTATTTTGTTTTGTAGCTCTTGTATTTGCTGGGAAAGTGCTCGCGCCGTGAGCGAAGGAATGCTTGCAGTCTGGCGAAGAGAGATTAGCGTGGGGTGCGTATATGAAAAAGAAAGAATTACAAAAACAACGTTAGCCCGTGTAGGCTTCTTCTTTAGCATGTCTTAGGGTGGGCATATTAAGAAAAAAAAGAGAGAGAGAGAGAGTCAGAATCCGGTTGTCGCGAAAGTATAAGCGGCCCTACGTTAAAACTCGCACGTAATGTGAAGAATATGCCAGAAATATCTGAGGCTCTCCCTCGGAACCGCTAATTAGCCTTCGCTGGAAGTAGAAAAAGGCGGTGCTGGAAGTTTCTGCGGTTATGACGGTGATTACGATGTCTGAGGAGGCGCAAAAACCCCATTAAACGTCGGAGAATGTCTAAATTAGCAGAAACCACTGGAAGATAGCGAAAATAAATCCCGAACCTTGAGAATCTCAAAGCGTTACGGAGAAAAGTCTTTAAAAAAAGCAAATAGAACCTTTTTATTGTAGTTTTTCGTTTCTGATTTTAGATATCGAAGCTTTACGAAAGAGAAAGAAAGCGTGGGCTTTTCGTGGCTAGTCATAAGAGTAGTGCAGCATGTAGAGGACACTTCGTTTTTTTTTTGTTTTCTTTTTTTTACCGAGGTAATTATAGTAGGCGAACGTTGCTCCACGAACTTCTCTTCTTACGGAGCAGGAGAAGCTCCCATTAGGGCAGTACACAGCGGTGCCTATTGCCTTATACGGATGGCCATACATCACTGGCCGTAGTGTCCGTGTCGAGCTATTTTTCTTTTATTTAGTTTTAACGTGATAGCGTTAAAGAGCTCGTTCCGCAAAATTCCGGCGTCGGCGTTGGTGTCGGTGTCGGTGTCGGCGTCGTTGGTTGTGAGCGAAAAATCATCATCTTCTCCGTGACCGAAAAATCGAGAAAGGTGCAAATAAAATAAATAATGAACATTTTCGGGTCCGAGTGAGGATCGAACACCTGCTGCGTGGCAAGCAGGTGTTCTACCACACAGCCATGCCTCTGTTTGGGAATACTGTGAAAATAACTTCCTCTGCTTGGCAATGCAGTGAAAATAACTTTCATGCTTCGCAAACGCAAGCGTCCTTCATATAGGCGTCGCAATATAACATGTAATATCCCAGGAATATTGCCTGGTACAAGCGTACATTGCCATCGGGCGTCAGAATATGTGGCTATCATAACGATTTCATAGTTTAAAGCCAGCCACCCATTACAAACGGCACACACCTTACTGCGCGCATTTCCTTCACACCACGTAGTGGGTGCATAGCAAGTCTGCACTAAGTGGTTTAAGTAGGCACTCGGAACAGGATGTCGCTATCGCGTTCAACTCTTAAAGGCGAAGATTAAGGGTCCCCCAATTTTTACTCTAGTGAATATAAATAGCACTCAGTAGTAGTTTTAGTCTTCTTCGTTATTGCCGTATATTCACTGGGGAGGATTACCGAGATTCGGATGGTATTACACAAAAAAACGGAATCATTAACACGATAGCATTGAAGAGCTTGTTTTGCGGGTATTCCGGTGTCGGTGCCGGCATCAACGTCGTTGGTTGTGAGCGAAAAATCAGCGTTGTCCGTGAGCGGGAATTTCATGTAGATGCAAATAAAGAAATAAAAAAACGTGCGTTCATGTGGGAATCTAAACCAGAACTTATGCATGGCAAAGAAGAGTTCTACCACACAGGCACGTTTATACTCGGAATTCCTTCGACCAAAAAAAAAAAAAAAAACTGCTATGTGATTGTTGCGTAGTGCGAGCAGTGTCGTTAACGCATGTATTATTGCGTTAGCAGAAGCGTAAAATTATGCCAGGCATAGAAAATGTGAACTGCGCAACGAATGATTCCTTTAAACGTCAATCTGTTTTTTTTCCTTTCCTTGATATGTTTCCCCTACCCGAGGGAACAGGCAGGCGTTTAGGTGGCAGTTGTCAGCGTGTTCCCTCCCTATTTCCTCTGTGTCTTCGTGCATATTGTGTATCCCAACCAAATAAATAAATAAATAAATAAATAAATAAATAAACAAATAAATAAATAAATTACAATGTATACATACACAACTAATTATCATTATGAAAACCGCATCAACAACGTGTGCAGCTGCGCTGGTACGCGTGTTCCCTTTCGGACCACCCTTAGTGCGTACCTCGCCAACTTGCAAAAAGAAATATGTCGTAGGGGGCAGTTCGTTCCCAATTGTAGTTGCAGTAGGCATTTTAGGATATTTCGTAAGCACCGATTTAGAAGTGCACAGGTGTTACTTTCCTTACGGCATAGTTTAGGCTCACCGAGAAGCGACGCCAGGCAAGCAGACAATGCCAGAAGGCTAGTATCCAGGCTAGAATGCAATGACTGGCTAGTATCTTCTAGCCAGGCTAATAGCCAGGCTAAAAGTTAAAGCAAACGTGGTCTGGCTACGCTATCGCGTTCAAATCTCGAACGCGAAGATCAAGTGTCCTCCAAGTTTTACTGAAATAAAGAAATCTACACTACAAAGTGACGGAGCTTCTCCCTGATGTCCTCTTGCTTCTGGCTATATTTGAACTTCTTCCATGTTTATCTGTTTTTATTAAATGGGCCATGACACCCAATTCTCAATCATAATTTGTGTTATGTGGGTTAATCCTTGAGCATTCACAAATAAACTGGCGCACTCGCGAGCCACGACGTGACAAGCAGTGCGAGCTTTGCGAGCGTCTGCATTCCGTCGAACGATATTTTTCCGTGGTCAGCAGCGCGTAAAATTGAGACATTTGAGCTTCGTTCTGTTTGGCTCTGAAAGCGAACGATTTGCAGCTGCTGAAACGGTGATAGAAGACGATGGCACCGCCCCTTGCTGCACGTGACATCACAGGCGCCATGGCAAAAATGGCGGTCGCCGGCGGTGGTCGGGATTTACAGCCGGTGACTTCCAGGGCCTGTTCTACACTGAAACGTTCTTTTACGGCTCAGTTTTCATACCTGTATAGACTTTACAGACCGTCTACTTCTAGTTTTCGCCGAGAACTACAAATTGTTGGGTGACCATGTTAGGCCCCTATAATGTGCAAGTATCATCATCATCATCATCATTATCAGCCTGACTACACCTACTGCAGGGCAAAAGCCTCTCCCCTGTTCCGCCTTATATGCCTCATCAAAGGCGAAAATTGACTGGCGTCCCGGGTCGGCGTCTCCCGTCAGCGTCAACCCGAGTGATCCAAAAGTCATCACGCGATGACGCCACCATATGACATCATCGTGACGTCACAGATCGACAAAACTTGTAACGTAATTATGACGCTACAGTGATGTCAGGTGATGACGTCATCATATGACATCGTGATCACACGACATCGGTGATTTCCGAGATAAGCTGTAAACTTTTTTAAAATATGTAAATGTTACGTATGCGCATATTGCCTTTATTCAGTTTAAAACATTGCTTTTGTTTATGTTTGAGTACCGCTATGCCAAGTGTTTTAGTGTGATATTTTATAGAGATTGCCAAACGCTGTCTGAAGTGTATGTGGGGGCGGGGACCCTCGTCAGGCTCGCAAGCCTTTAGTCCCCGCCGCCCTCTTGATTGATCAAGAAAATAAACATTTAATTGAATTGAATTGAATGGAACTTGGTGAATGATGAGCCGATCACGGAGGCCATGCAAAACCAGATAAGGTGCCTCTGATCCTGGAGGCAATGCAGAACCGCATTACATGCAGAAATCTTTCGGATAGTGGCGGGGTAGGAACAACACATCGACTGAGAAGAAAAAAAGAGGATGGCTCTCGCCTTTCAGCCATCTTAAGTGAGTACATAAGGGACCCTGTCAGTTTTTTTTAACACGAAAGTGTTTTATGCCAGGGTCCACCAAGATTTGAATGACGTATTTTTGTCACGGAAATGACGTCGAAAAAATACGCATGATCAGAAGACAAAGAAAAAAAGTTCCGTCAACGGAAGTCGAACCTACGACCTCTTGGTCCGCAATAGCAGATGCCGGGCACGCTATCCGCTGCGCCACGGTCACTGTTTTTTTATCGTGGTATTTAATAGAATGTGTATTAAAATAGTACATAGTATCGCACACAGTTGCACAGTTGCAGTTCCATAGCTACAATAAGCGTACAAGCACTGTTGGGAAAGAAACACGAAGGCTAAGGTCCTATAGTCCAGGGAGAGTTTTTCATAATGTGCTGCACAAGAAAAGAGGCGAGGCTAAGCACCTCTCCAAGATGGGGTACCAGTCAGGCCTAAAGTCAAGTTCATCGTAAACATCTTTTAAGTGAATAGCCATTCGGATGAAATGTGTGCGTGCAGAGGTGATCGGCTCTGCGTTGCGGTCCTGCATACGCGTCTTCCACAGACAATGTATACCGATAATGATAAACATATCGTACGGCACTTCATCAAGAGATGTTGGCATAAGATAACGAACAGTGTACGAATTAATTGCAAAGTTTTTCTGCAGAGTTCGTTGGAGGACATCCCAGAATAGAATGGAGTCTTTGCAGCTCACGAAGCAATGCTCTATTGTTTCAGGTACATCACAGAGACGGCAGTTAACCATCGAAACAAAAATACCTTTTCTTTGTAACCAAGTTTTAACGGGTAGTGTTTCAGAATGGAGTTTATAAAAAATGTTTTTGAATTGGGAGATATATACATTTTGCGCACTCATTCTAACACATTATGTCCTTGGAGAGCAAAGTATACTGAGCGGTACAACGGAGGAGGGAACAGCATAGATAATAAATCTTTATATAGTGTCTTGCGTGAAACTGTATACAAATATTCTATTGAAAAGCGGGCTTTAAGAAACTGAACTGCAAAGTAAACTTCCTGCATAAATCCCCACAGACACGGGCGCGCGGAGAAGTTTGAAGAAGCAACCAGGTCAGGTAAGAAATTAACAAGTGTAACTTGCAAGAACGAACGAATGATGGGATGGGAACTGTCACGGAAAAAGAAAAATCGTGAAACTGTTTGCCATAGATACAGATGTTTTAAACCCAACCCTCCGTCACTAACTTTCCTGAATATGTTATCACGACGTATGGGCTCAAAAGTCGAAGACCATACAAAAGTTGCAAAAATACGATGGAAGCGTTGCACATAAGACCTGGCACAATGAATAAGCTGCAACACATAGTAAAGCTTTGTTGCTAAAAATGTATTACAAGCTTTGGCTCTCCCAAAAATTGAAAGGCGGTATGGGACAAATGCCTGTGCCTGCCGCTCAAGCATAGGGACGCGCTCCTTCCAATAGCGCGCACTGAATCGATACGCATCTAATGGCACACCAAGGTACTTTGGTGGAATGCGAGTCCAATGAATCCCTGCAAACTGGTTCGGCGTACTGCCCCATGAGCCAAACCATAATCTTAAACTTTTTGTGGAGTTTAAACGAGCCACATACGATGTAGGCGTTAAAAAAAGCCTTTTATATCTACCACTGTCCTCTCACAGTGCTCTTGCTAAAGTGAAGTAATGCGTTATGGCCGCGAAATTCACGATTAGTTCCTTCAAAGCGTCGTTTCTACGCGTCCGTCCCATTCGGCGCGTTTCGAATTGGAAAAGTGCAATTTTGTCAACGCATTAACACACTTCCAGGTGGCGACCTTACCCCAAGCATCGCCCTCCATCAGAGCAACCGTCCATACCAAAAATTGCTCTGCAACGCGCGAGTGCGTCGCTTGGCCGTAGCTCCGCGCACAGTGGCTCCGCGTTCCCTACTTAATCTCGCCCCGCGAAAAACCGCAGCCGGCCAACGGGGAAGACACGACGCGCGTTGCGTTTCCCTCTGGTCGGGCAGCGTTGTTAATTAACATGCCGCGAGTAGGCGACCTTAGCCCAAGTTCGGCGTCCAATCAGTGACGCTGTTCTGGCTGTCGCACCGCTTTCTCTAATTCCTCTCTCACAGTACAGCTACCACAAGCATCTATGACCACAAGGGTCTGTTTAATCATTGATCATGGACGTTGGTCGTCGGGATATAGATGTACCACCAAGCATCAACGTGCATGCATCCTCGTTAAACGGTGCTATAACTGACACACTAATAGGCGTTGTGCAAGCTAACTTATTTCAATGTACAGTAAACATTCAACTACTTCTGTAAGGAGGCGTTTCACTTTCGTGTTATACCGATTCCTATGACGGAGGGATCAACCATGTTTTTTTGTTTTTGTTTTTTTTTATCGTTGCTTCTTCTCGTTGTTGTCCTCGTGTAGAGGTTTTGCATGATGTTACAGAAAAAATAGGGAAGCGCCTGCAAAAGTAAGACATGAATGTACTACTGATACCCTGTAAAGTGCACGCTACAGCAACTTACACGCACAAAGATGCGCTATTTGCGTGATTATATGACGCGACACATAAAGAAACAAAGACGCACCCGCAGTCAGATATAACGTCAGATTGAGTAGCTAGTGCGCAAGCGTAATATGCCTAACAAGAGAGCCCGAATAATCGCCGGTTTTGTGAGAATGGCAAGGTCAAAGCCTGAATGAAACAATTTGGATCTGTTAACATCAATGGACATAAAAATAAGCTTACACCTTGGAATTCTTCGCAAAAATAAAAGTGGGTTTCTGATCAATAATATCAAGAAAAAATGGTAAAATTGGGAAATGTGTAATAAAAATGCTGAAAAAATGGAACTCCGTAACCGCAATAACAATGGCTTACATGCTGCTGTATGGAAGGTGTGGTTGAAGGCGGCTGGCGAAACACATACACAGGAGAAAGCAATGTTCAGAGAGTTTCTCTAGTAGAGATTAAAAGGCGAGAATGATGACAGAAAACCATTGAAAGTTTATAGGACAAGCAGTTAACACATGGCTTACCCTTCATGGTTGATCCCTCCGTCGGTAGGAATCGGTATTACGCGGAAGTGAATCATGCCTTCACAAGAGTATAGCGGATTGCTAATTGTACATTGACGTAGGATACCTTGCACAATGTCTGTTGGTGTTTGGCAGTTATAGCACCGTTTGACGTCGATGCACCAACGTTGACGCCTTGTGGCACATCACCATCCCGACAACTAATGCCAAAGGCCATGTTTTAACCCTTGTCGTAGCTCAAGTAGTGGTAGCTCAAACGCACTCCTTCAAAGCGTCGTCACTTCAGGAAAGAAGTGACATGGTGTCCGCTTTCTAGTATTAGGGTAACGTACACCTGCGCTTATTCGTATACCACACAGCGCTTCAAGAACGCGAGAGGCCGTGTCCGTAGCTTGCGCCGTGAGCACGAAAAGGCGTTCCGCTTCCCGCTGGCGTCTCTCGCTGCATGCACTACTTCACTTCACTCATCCCAGATGGCCACACCGTCTTCAGCGAACCAAGGTAACTGTGAAAGCGTCAAGGTTTGAGAGATATAAAGCGCGTTTGTGAATCATGCATGGGCGTCAATAGCGCGGCGGCTAGAGCACCCAGCTCCTGTCATCGCTGAGCGAGAAGTGGTGGGTCATACAAATCAACATAACTTTTTCCTCTCTTTTCTTTTTTTTTTCTTTGTCATCTGGTCGTGTGCATTTTAGAAGCGTCACATCCACGACGGAAATGATGCCGGTGAAGTCTTTGTAGACACCGGCATAAAGTACTTTCGTGTTAAGAAAAACAAGCTCACCGTCGCGACGCCGTAATGACATATGTCAGACATGACATACATACCTTGAGCGTTCCTAACAAGCAGTACCAGGTATGGCATGCTTCTTTCTGCTAAGCCGCTAGCTTTTCAATGCTCAAGTTATTCGTAGCGGTACTGTAATATAGCGAGTTCAGGTCGTTATTGCGCTGCAGGGTATTAGTCAGCAGATTTAACATATACAAGCATCTTCAGGTTTGTGCTCGTTAGGCGACCTTGCGTGAGATCACGCGCTGACGACCTAGCTTTATGAGGGAACGCAGTCGTGTCATTTTATTCATATTATTATAGTCAAGGCGGCAACTTTAATTGCCGCTTTGAAGAAGACATGTCCGCTTGTCGAAACGTCGGCTCCAGCACACGCCCCCTGTTTACCAATTTTTCAGAATGATGAAAAGCTCTACATTTTCAGGCGACTCTGCCAAAAATTGACTTTATCGGTCCTTCGACCGAGGTGAGAGAGAGAGAGAGATCAAAACATTGATTTTAAAAAAGACGGAAAGTTTGGGGGGACAAAGCATGACCCCGCTACATGGTCGACGTCCGTAGTCCGGGACACCGCTTGATGAGGCCTCGGCGCCCGTCTCACCACAGTCCATTGAGACTCCAGCGAGGAGTAGTTGGGCAGGTCAGTCTCACATGCCTCTCGGGAAGGGGTAGGAGAAAGGGGCAGGTGTGGGGATTTTTCGTGCACGCCCGCACCATGGGGAAGACATCACAGGTCTCCCCACAATGTGGGAACCACCCATCCTTGTTCGTATCGTAATGTTTTATAACTGCAGGACAGATTAGAGCCTGTCTGCAGGCTCCTTAAAGTTCGCCGATCCACACATAGACCCACATGCTTATCCTTATCTTATGTTTTCCTTAAGCTTCTGTATACTCTAAGTGCGTTTTAAGGGCAAGGAATGGTAACAGGGGAAAAAGGTAGCTACAACTCTAATGTGTGAATACTGATTACTTTGTTTATCGAATACACTCAAGGCACAAGATGGATAAGGAAAACTCGAGATAAGGAAATGGTTGGTTTGTAAATACAGGCCTAATAATCATGCTTGTAAGACGAGCTGCACACGTGCACAAAGCGCCCCACCTATTGTGGACATCTGGTTAACGAAGGAGTCCTAAGAGTCACATGCGTGTCCGCTACTCCGCTCAACCACGCGTGCTTACGCCTACGATTCGGGGTCGGCCAGTGAAGCCTTCCACGCAGGATGAACCTGCGTTCTGCACAATACGAAAATTGTCAGAAAGATAAAAATTTTGGGTCTCTACAGTGACTGTCAAAACTTCTACCTTTTTATCGCTCTCTCTCTGTCTCCCTCGCTCTTTCGAGACATAAGAGTGTATTCGTGTATTCTGCAACATAACTTTCGCGTTTTCTTTCAAGGTTTCATACTTCGTACGCGTAAAAGCATTGCTTTTCCATTTCAATAAGCCGCGATCTCAAACACCATTCTCGGCTTATCCACGGCTTTTGTACGCAAGCTCGAAAACGCCGTCGTCATTAAAGTAAAGCCGGAAATCATCATCAGCGACAGTGCGAGCACTCAAAGTGTGTTTGGAAGGCATGGCTAGAGCAGCGGCTCTTTGCGAAAGAATGCACGAGCACGTAGGGGCGTCTCGCAAGAAAGAGACAGAGAAGAAAATGAAAAGAAGAAAAATGAAACGGGAAACACAAAAACCACACGCGAATCGACGAATGGCAATGTGACGCTTCCGGCAGGCCAGGTTGAAATGACATGAGTCGGCACTCTTGCGTATTCCTGAGGCCGTGTCAAGACGTGAGCAAATTTTGAGAGGCACCCAGGCGTCCTTTGCCAGAAAAGCACCTATCAGTTCGCTTCCGTCGGATATTGAAGCCCGGTGACATCGCAAAACAGAAGTTTAATACACGAGAATTTCTTTAGCTATGCGGTGAGGCGTGTTTTATGGTAAGCTTACATTTGGCACTGTTTCTTTTGTTACGCATCAGCGCTCTACACAATCATTCACATTTATTGGAACCACTCTGTGGAGATGCTAGAATACAATTCTGTGATAGGAAGGTGAAATCACGTTAGTCGTGTGCGAACATCTTTTCTTCATGGCGGACTTGTGTAAAGTGTGAAGAACAAGACAGGAACGTTAATAATTATGTTCCACAATTAATAACAACAATAAAAAACCAGCAGATCCCACTCATTGTGGAAATCGATGTAATGCGAAACAGCCAGCAAGGAGCAAATCCTGCTGTGGATAACATGCATGTCATGACTGACATGTTAGGAGCTGTCATTTATATTCGTCATACAGTCAAGTCACGCAATACCAATTTTGGTGTATATCAAGCTAGCAAAACGGCCGCGAGCGCACCATGAGCGTGGCATGTAAATCATGTTGTACATGACATGCACGCCATAATTTTCGTATTACCACCTGTCATTTACGTTGGTAGCGCAGAACTGTCTCATCATACCAATTTTTAGATAGATCAAGTTAAGGAAACGGCCGCAGGAGCACCACGGCCATGGCTTGTAAACCATACCATTCATGACAAGTTAGTGATGATTTTCATGATATGGCCGGTCATTTATTTTCGTCCTACAGTCATGTTATGCCATACCAAGTTTGGTATAAATCGCATTAACGATACCCTCCAGAGAGCACGAAGTCGTAGGCGGACAGATAGATAGATAGATAGATAGATAGATAGATAGATAGATAGATAGATAGATAGATAGATAGATAGATAGATAGATAGATAGATAGATAGATAGATAGATAGATAGATAGATAGATAGATAGATAGATAGATAGATAGATAGATACGCTCAAAGTTGGCGAAGTTCGCTAAGAAATGCTTCGCATTTAAAAATGACTTCTGTCGGTGCGCTCCAAGCCGCTAGCAGCTGAAGGAATGTGTGGTTCCCCCCAGCGGTGGCCCTCCCTTTTCTGACACTGGAAGTCACTTGTGAATTGGCTGATTACAATCACCTTTAATGTTATCCATTTTAAACGGGGCAGCGAGAAAGGGCTACCTAGCGTAGTTTTTTATTCGTGTTTTATTGTGCTCAAGCATTCTGACTATCCCTTTCTGGCTCTTTCTTACTTTCTGATTGGAGCCAGTATATATACATTTAAAAATTACATACGGCTTTAACCACTGTCATTTTATGAAACCACATATTTAACAGTGTTTGAGCCGATGCGCTAAATGACTCATGCTTATCTCTATACATCGACCGGCTAATTCATAAACCGGTTTTGAACACAAGCGCTTCACTGAGAAAAACGTCTTCTACGGCTCCCACCGGATGAGTGTCCTGACATTTCACTAAAATGTGCGGAGTAGTTACCGGAGCGTTGCTGCAGCATGCCTGATCTTTAAATGAATAAGTTTCCCGGTGCGTATTTTTTTTCTCGGAAAGCAAGCCTCGTGATTTCTCGGACACGCACTCAGAGCCTGCACGCGAATTAGAGAGTAGTTGCAAACACGACGTGATTAGAAGTACGCGCCATATAATCAGAATGTATTGAAGTGCGAGTTGTTTCATCGTAATAGTATTAACCGAGTGTTAAACGTGCATAATCAGGAAACGGGGCATCACGTACAAAGGGGACACGGAAAGGTAGTGCGCAGATTATGAGTTGCTTCATTATTTTGAGCTAGACTACTTGCTAACTTTGTCCATTTAAAAGTGAGTTATTACATGTCATGTAACCGCATTTACACGACAGGAAGCAGTACGTTATATCTCGATCGTCTACGGTCCAAATGCAGTAGGGAGAGTCGGGAGGATTGGGACACTTTTCAGAATTATATCTTTAGTTTTGTTGAACTTGAACGCAGAACGATTTTTGATGGATTATAATACAAGGTCTAAACAAGATGCAAATTTTCTGAGACGCACTGGTTCCTATGGCTCCTGGTTCAGCTGTAAAAAATAGTTTGTGATGGCTGAAATCTGTCCCATTCCACGCACCTCTGTGGGTGGAGTGGGACATCACATGGGAGGAGTGGAACGTATGTAACAAAATGGTCCACGTGTCTTCAGCGACCATCATAAGCGAATACTTCAACACCAAACAATAAACGGGGTTGCCCAAGCTTTGCTGCACCGAGAGTTTTTGACGCTGCCAACTATCATCACAATGTCAGTAATTGGTAAAGTCTCCATACCTTTGCAAATAAGTTCTGCGGAAACCCGCAAGGTGGCGGAAGGGTTAATAAAGGGAAAGTAGACAACCACCCATTTGTAGCACAAAGCCACAAGGAAATCCATACGGATTTCTCAGAAAGAAAAAGCTTCTTAGTTGCCGAAAAATTCGTCCTGGTCCGGGGTTCGAACCCGGGACCAACGCCTTTCCGGGGCGGTCGCTCTACCAATTGAGCTAACCAGGAAGCTAGCAATTGGCAGCGCGAGGGCGAATTCATCGACAACTCGAAGCACATGGACACGAGTATTGCAAATAAGTTCTGCGGAAACCCGCAAGGTGGCGGAAGGGTTAATAAAGGGAAAGTAGACAACCACCCATTTGTAGCACAAAGCCACAAGGAAATCCATACGGATTTCTCAGAAAGAAAAGCTTCTTAGTTGCCGAAAAATTCGTCCTGGTCCGGGGTTCGAACCCGGGACCAACGCCTTTCCGGGGCGGTCGCTCTACCAATTGAGCTAACCAGGAAGCTAGCAATTGGCAGCGCGAGGGCGAATTCATCGACAACTCGAAGCACATGGACACGAGTATTGCAAATAAGTTCTGCGGAAACCCGCAAGGTGGCGGAAGGGTTAATAAAGGGAAAGTAGACAACCACCCATTTGTAGCACAAAGCCACAAGGAAATCCATACGGATTTCTCAGAAAGAAAAGCTTCTTAGTTGCCGAAAAATTCGTCCTGGTCCGGGGTTCGAACCCGGGACCAACGCCTTTCCGGGGCGGTCGCTCTACCAATTGAGCTAACCAGGAAGCTAGCAATTGGCAGCGCGAGGGCGAATTCATCGACAACTCGAAGCACATGGACACGAGTATTGCAAATAAGTTCTGCGGAAACCCGCAAGGTGGCGGAAGGGTTAATAAAGGGAAAGTAGACAACCACCCATTTGTAGCACAAAGCCACAAGGAAATCCCATACGGATTTCTCAGAAAGAAAAGCTTCTTAGTTGCCGAAAAATTCGTCCTGGTCCGGGGTTCGAACCCGGGACCAACGCCTTTCGGGGCGGTCGCTCTACCAATTGAGCTAACCAGGAAGCTAGCAATTGGCAGCGCGAGGGCGAATTCATCGACAACTCGAAGCACATGGACACGAGTATTGCAAATAAGGAAAGGCGTTGGTCCCGGGTTCGAACCCCGGACCAGGACGAATTTTTCGGCAACTAAGAAGCTTTTTCTTTCTGAGAAATCCGTATGGATTTCCTTGTGGCTTTGTGCTACAAATGGGTGGTTGTCTACTTTCCCTTTATTAACCCTTCCGCCACCTTGCGGGTTTCCGCAAAACTTATTTGCAATACTCGTGTCCATGTGCTTCGAGTTGTCGATGAATTCGCCCTCGCGCTGCCAATTGCTAGCTTCCTGGTTAGCTCAATTGGTAGAGCGACCGCCCCGGAAAGGCGTTGGTCCCGGGTTCGAACCCCGGACCAGGACGAATTTTTCGGCAACTAAGAAGCTTTTCTTTCTGAGAAATCCGTATGGATTTCCTTGTGGCTTTGTGCTACAAATGGGTGGTTGTCTACTTTCCCTTTATTAACCCTTCCGCCACCTTGCGGGTTTCCGCAGAACTTATTTGCAATACTCGTGTCCATGTGCTTCGAGTTGTCGATGAATTCGCCCTCGCGCTGCCAATTGCTAGCTTCCTGGTTAGCTCAATTGGTAGAGCGACCGCCCCGGAAAGGCGTTGGTCCCGGGTTCGAACCCCGGACCAGGACGAATTTTTCGGCAACTAAGAAGCTTTTCTTTCTGAGAAATCCGTATGAATTTCCTTGTGGCTTTGTGCTACAAATGGGTGGTTGTCTACTTTCCCTTTATCTCCATACCTTTCTTAGGAGGAAAGCTGAACTGAGAGCTATTTTCTTTGATCCGCGGGAACTGCGCACTGACGCTGACATGTTATTACTGCTCTTGACTCTAGTCATGTAATGAACGCCATTTTTTTTACTAAATCTGACAAGAAAAACGTCGCCCTTCGTCACTTGGATATATTCATTAGGCCAATTACCAATTACCACAATTACCATGCCGGCCATTATCAAAACCGGACATGTCGTCAGACTCGTTAGGGACTATGGCAAGTGTGCTTTCTTCACTTGAAGAACAGCAATAGTTCAGCAAACGCCTTTTTTTTTTTTGGATGGGCTGTGGCGGCAGTCATGACTGTGCTGCGCTTGTGTTTTAATACTGTCGTGCTAACCTTTGTGAATTCTTGTTCAATCGCATGGTTCGCCAATATACATGCAAGGAATTGTCTTACCTTTTTTTTCTTTTTTGCGCTGTGTAACGCGGTGTGCCAGTAGAATAGAGAGGAATGGGACACGGTCCCATTCCTCCCAAACTACGTTTCCCAGAGTAAACAACATTCAGTGGCTAAAATTCAGCGGTAATGCCTAATTTTTTTCTTTGAAAAAGTACAGCGCTGATGCGTCTTTTCGGAGAAAAATTTATATTGATATCCGCAAAGCGGTTGCAATCTGAGAGCGTTACAATTGAGACGACAGAAACTTAATTTTGACACGTGAAAAAGGTGACTTCCAGTTACAGAAAAGCTCCATTCGCCGAAGACGCCCGCCATTACATCCATGCAGTCGGTCTGTTAGCACCAGTTCATGAGTCGTTGGCTAACGTCTTTGAAGTAACTAGAGGAGAGATAGACGCGCATTCCCATTCCTCCTACTGTCCCAAAGCTCCCGACTCCCCCCCCCCCCCCCTAATGCAGAAAGAAAGCGAGAAAATTAATGTCATCGTCGCATTATCAATTTCTGTGTTCGCACCCTAACTCCACAATTGCCGCTCGAGAACCATTTCGATTCACTGTGATTCTTTCTTTTCACAGTGCGGTGCAAGGGATGGCGAGGTGCAATGTTCGTAACGGCAAGCCAGCGAGACCATGGATAAAGGGACAGCGGTAAATTGACGAGGGCGTAACAGGGTGTAAGGACAGAAGAGACGAATAACAAAAAACGACAGATTTTTAAAGCGTTTAGCAAAGAACAATACTTCTGCCTGGGACTTCAAAAACGTGACGGAGAGACTTCACCATGTAATATTCGGTGGTACGAGGTATTGTCGTTCGCATTGCTTCTGAGAGGGTTTCTTCGTATTCTTGCTGTGTTTTCTTAGAGTTCTATGTGACTCCATGCTTGCGTATGCACTGACTGTTCATCTGTTAGAAAGGCTGTCCAAGCAACAGCGAAACCTTTTGCGTAAATGTACCAGCAGTTCAAGATTTCAGGTGTCACGGGATCCATATGTGTGAGCAAAGATCTCCATGCACAACTTAAGTCAATAACATTGTTCGTTTTTATTTTTGTGGAAAAAGCATGGGAATTCGTGTAGGCTGATGTTCGATATAAAATAATTAATTAACTATTAATTAAATAACGTGAACGTTATTGAAAGAAAAGGACGACTCTTGGTCGCTGTTGGGGATAACTTGGATATAAAAGGCAATGCACTGGAAGCAGTTCCTAGTAAGGAACTATGAATATGAATCGGTGACGGTCATCTGTAGTTAATAAAACGGAAAGGCGGGCTAGTTGGTATGGCTGCATTATGAAAATTTTTGCGCACACAACACGTAGACAAAACGAAGAGTTCACAAGGACCAGCGCAGACTATCAACTGACCTTTATTCAATAAAAAAACACATATATATACTCGCGACAAGTACCTCATGATCACTGCGCATGAGCGGAACGGCATAATATATTCCTTTCCATGATAATAATAAAACCTTTAACAAAAACGTTGCACAAAATTGACTTGCTGAACAAGATGTGATAGTGCAACGTTTTTGTTAAAGCTTTTATTATTATTATGGAAAGGAATATATTATGCCGTTCCGCTCATGCGCAGTGATCATGAGGTGCTTGTCGCGAGTATATAAATGTGTGTTTTTATTGAATAAAGGTCAGTTGATAGTCTGCGCTGGTCCTTGTGAACTCTTCATTTTGTCTACGTGTTGTGTGCGCAAACATTTTCATAATGCATCTGTAGTTGTTAGGTAGAGTCTTAGTATCAATTAATTAGTAGCTTCAGTGAAGAATGCAGATTCGATGGCATGTCGCACATCCAATGGTATGTCGCACATACAAGATCGGATGTGCGACATGCCATCGGATGTCGCAGATCCAGTGGTATGTCGCACATATGCGGGCTAGGATATGACAAAGTTTTGTGATGCGTGCAACCCAGCTTGGGTGGCTTTTTATATATTAAAAATGATTTGAAACAAAAAAAACTGGCAGATCCCACGCACTGTGGGAATCGATGTAATGCGAAGCAGCCAACAAGAAGCAAATCATGCTGTACATAATATGCATGTCATTATTCACATGTTTGGATCTGTCATTTGTGTTCATCATACAGACACGTCGCACAATACAAATTTTGGTGTATATCAAGCTAGCGAACTCAAGCCATCCGCGTTCCAGAGTTTAAATTGACGGACACTTTGTCAATTCCAAAGTGTGTTCCTCGAACGCTTACGCCCACCTAGACGGGCTCGGTAAGAAGGGAACGTGATGCGCGCGTCTCCCTCCTTGAATGATTAGAGACGCCGGACAAAGCGACGCTACGCAAGCAAGGCGCGAGCGCTGTAGAGTCCAACGCGACCGGCGTCCGTTCGCACGCCCCGGCGCCAACCCGGCACCGTACCAAGGCACGGCTGGAGGGACGGAGGGACGGACGGACGGACATGAGCATGAGACATTAAAGGCTTTCGCCTTAAACATTTGGTGTATATCAAGCTAGCGAAACGGCCACGAGAGTATCATTAGCGTGGCATGCAAGTCATGTTGCACATGACACGTCATGATTTCCATATTATCCCTTGTTATTTATGCTCGTCATACAGTCACGTCACTCAATACCAAATTTGATTTTGGGACGTTAAACCTCAGATATTAATTAATTAATCAAATCAAATTGGTCTATATCAATCTAGCGAAATGGCCCCGAGAGTGTCATGAGCGTGGCATTCAAGTCATGTCGCACATCACATGTCATGATTTACATTTTACCACTTGTCATTTATGTTCGCCATACGGTCACGTCACGGAATGGCAAATTTGGTGTATATCAAGCTAGCGAAACGGCCGCGAACGTGCCATGAGCGCGGCATGCAAGTCATTTTGAACATGACATGTCATGATTTCCAAATGACCACTTGGCATTTATGTTCGTCATACAGTCACGTCACCCAGTACCAAATTTGGTGTATATCAAGCTAGCGAAACGGCCGTCAGCGCGCCATGAGTGTGGCATGTAAATCATGTTGTACATGACATGCAGGTCATTATTTTCATATTACCACCTGTCATTTATGTTGGTCATGCAGAAATGTCTCATCGTACCAATTTTTGGATATATCTAGTTAAGAAAACGGCCTCAGGACCACTATGGCCATGACGTGTAAATCATGCTTTTCATGACAAGTTATTCATGATTTTCATGATATGACCAGTCATTCATGTTTGTCATACAGTCATGTTATGCCATACCAATTTTGGTATAAATCCCATTAACGATACGGCCAGGAGAGCGCAAAGTCGTAGGCGGCTAGATAGATAGATAGATAGATAGATACGCTCAAAGCCGCCGAAGTTCGCTAAGAAATGCTTCGCATTTAAAAAATAAACAGAGCAACGACGGCCGTAATATTTCTTACATGCACAGAACGCTAATGCGAAAAGTATTGTAATGAGGTAGTTTGACTCAGTTCAATGAACTAAGTTTTATTCGAAAGCTTCCCCGATTTCGCGGTGTAGTACCTTATCCCGCTGGGCTAATCTCGCGGAGTATTTAATGAAAACAAAAGCCCTAGACGTCATAGCTCTAGCGGAGACGATAAAATGAGGCTGTAATTATGCTGCGCGTCGAAGTTGCCCTTAATGACAGAGACCTACGCTCAGCAACACCTTCTAGTTGAGACAAGAGGGAGAAGAGGCACCACGCAATTTTTCCATTACAAGCAACACCATAAACGTTGCCAGGGGAGCTTGGAAGCAATAAAAGAGTGTGCCTGAATATAGAGAGATGTAATTCAGGTCATCTAGTTCGCATTAGCGACGACCCGTGTAAATTGACGAGCGATGGCGTTGAGATAAACCCGTCTGGTGATAGGAGGCACAATGTATCTCAGGAAGAGGCGCTATGAAGGCAAGCTAAATGGGTATATCGGGGCAAAGGAAAAAAAAAAGGACAACCTGCTGCAATCGTAATTACGCTTGGCATCTTCTTATGTTGTTTAGCGCTGTGCAAGATAATATGAAAAATAGTACGTCGATTTCGTCTATAGGGGGGGGAGTGGGGGGGTTATCCTTTTAGTTCCAGCTGAAAGCCCATACCCCTAACAAAAATGCAACTCAAACTGGTCAAGAGACAGCACCATTTTTTTTTTAAAGGAAGATATGCTGTTTCAAAAGTGGGTGGAAGTAGTGCTTGATCTGATTTTTTGCACGTGGAAGAAACACATATATGCTTATCCTTATTCAGCTAAAAAGAATGCGCCTGCGCTGAAAGTTGAAGCATCGGGTTCGAGAGGGGGAAAAAGACAAAATTGTGCCCCCTTCGAGCGGCAGGTTTTCCTGTATTTTTTTTCGGCACATTTCTAATAACAGCCCTAACGTATCACTTGCACGTTAACGATCCCGTGTTTCTCTTGCCTCATTTCCGATGCTCACGTTACGATTGCTGCTAGCTTAGAATCTGTATTCCTTTTTATGGTAACCGCGGTGGTACATTCGCTACAGCGCTTGGCTGCTGGCCGGAAGGTCGAGAGTTCAATGCCGGTCCCGGCGTTCGCATTTCGACGAAAGCGCAACGCTATAGGCCCGAGTACTTAGGTTTAGGGGCCCGTTAAGTAACCTCAGGTGGTAGAAATTGCCGGAGCCCTCCACTTCAGCCTGTCTCATAAATATATCGTGGTTTTGGCACGCAAAAACCGCAAACATTTCATTTCATTTCATTTATTAATACTGCCAGCCCTGTTGTAGGGCTATTACAGGAGTGGAAGGTAAATTGTAATACTATCATGTACTCTATGTACGTATGGAAAAAAATACTTTTTGAGAAAACATAGTACGATAGGGTAAATCACACACTTGTTGATCTATAACGTACTAATATAACACTAATGTGCTAATGGTAGTAATATAAAAAATATAACGGTCACTTGCATATAGTTGTAAAAGGTGCAACAATAATTTAAGAAACACATGCACGCAAAATTAAAACAACGCAAGAAAAATCGGATAACTAAATGTGGTCATGATTTTAGGCAGTCATTAATTCTGTCCAAAACATGTCTAAAGCCGGCGATTATTACTAGTTTTGAAAATATTTTTTAACTTTCAAAGAAAAACGTGAGCGAAAGCCTGCACTAAGAAAGACGAAAGCAGGTTGATAGGACTAGGAAGGAGCCCATAATCTTAGCTGATATGTGAATTCTCATGTTATCGTTCTCTTCATTTATTTCATTTTGTTTCATCATTCGCTGTGACGCGAAGTCGTTGTTTTCAAAGGCCGCAGTATATAGCAGGAGCCTTGCTTTTTTTTTCTACGAATAGCCAATACTCTACCTTCTACCACCAAACCATCCTTAAATCGTTTGCGTAACTGCGCCGCTTGGCTTTCCATCATGGGTCATTCTAAGTGAAACGTCACAGCCCAAAATTTAACCACCGGTGATTTTACTGAAAAAAAATTGAGCTGGAAGGTAACTGTACGAGACTAATTTTAGTGAAGTATTTTCGTTCAAAAAAAAATTGTTGGTCACGTGACCACCCTTTGAATATTCCGGTGAGGAGGAAAATTTAGGTAGGGATAAATTATGCCCATTTAATCTTGATAGTGGGTACAACGGCATATTCTGTTTTGAAGCATTCTATTGTCATTGTTCTTTCCTGCGGCGTCACAAGTAAACTCATATATTAATTTTCCGGCTTAAATAGGCTTAGCAAAGAAGCAAGAAAACAAGCATATTCAGGCAATTTTCCTAAACAAAGCGGCAACATTTCGGTCGCAAAAATTTTTCAGCTCTTTTACCAGTCGACATAGTACCTGCTAAAAATATTTTCAACCTATGTAAACAAACGTTTATTGAGAAAAATGCTTGCAAAGTTGACAAAAAATCACTTTTTCGAGATATTCACTCTTAAACTAAGCACCAAGGCCATCGTGATGAAATTATATGAGAGGGTTCATTATACGCTCCAATGTATTCTATTGCGATGTGGAAATTTTTGTTGTAAATTTTGTTTAAAGCGAAAAAATAATTTTTGATGTCCACAACCAATGTCGCTGGTAGGCGCTGGCAAACCGAAGCGTTTTCCGCCATTTTTAGGTAAGTTATTGCATCCAATTATTAGGTTATTTCGGTAGTTTATAGAGTTTTGGACCTTCTTAGATAATTTCTATTATTTCCACAGTCCGCTCTTCTAAGTTATATTCCTGTAGTGTCTGAATCAGACCATCATGTGGAATCTGCAGACTTGCTGTTGCTGCCAGACGTTTAAGTGGGCCGCCGACACAGTCGCATGCGCTTTTGATATGTGAAGTGGCAAAGAAGTTCCTATCTGCTGGTAGAGTGTGGTCTTCCTCGTGGTAGTAAATGTTCAAGGTCTTTTTGTGTAGTCAATTAGAAACCCGGCCTCTCATCCATCCACTGTCTCATGTCGCATGGTGACGCAGCAGTCAATAAAGGCCTAAAACAAGGCTATCAATGCCTTAAAAGCAATGAAAATAATCTAACAACGTCAAAGACACTATAAACTACCGAAATAACCAATAATCGGTCGCAATAACTTATCTAAAGGTGCGGAAAACGCTTCGGTTTGCGAGCGCCTACCAGCGACCAGGGCTGGGCAGTATCGCGATACGAGAGTATCGCCATATTATTTCAGAGATACTTTTGAGTATATGTATTTCTGTATCGAGATACATTTGAAAATTGTATATTTGTATCTCAGTAGTGAAATACTTTTACTATGTATCGGTTTTATCGCGATACCGTGCGAGGCACAGGTATCTAGTTACTTTTTTTTCGGAAATGGGCTGAGTCGTGTTTCCAAAGGTGAAGAATTTTTTTTCTTTCTGTGTGTGTTTAACAAACAAAGGCGCGCGCCGGTCGACGACATAGGGAGGGCGGCGATGGTTTCCCACCGGCACAGAATGGCCCATGTGGCAAAGCACCCGATGCCGCCAACGGCAGAACCTCGGAGGCGGCCTCTGCCGAAGAAAATCGCTGTCTTGGCTGTCTCATGACCAGTGCAGTGCGACAAATTATTATTTGGGGGTGGTGGGCAGCCAACTCTTCGTGACCCCCCACGCGGGCACCGTCTTGAAACAGAGGCTACGTGCACGTTCAATTCTCAAAGCCGCGGCACATCCAAAAGCATCTCCCATAGTTGCGGCGGAAGTGACTCGATGATTTATGTCTTCGTCGCGCTTTCAGCCGCCCCTCCAGCATGTCAGGGTGCATTCCTAGTTGATTTACAAGCGTGAAACGGTCTTTTGTGGTACAAGGCTCCCGCACCGCGGAGCCGACTTGACCTGTTGGTTCTTGCTGAAGCGGGCGCTGGTGGCATAGGTGGTGGTGAAAACTTTATTCAAATTTTGACCGAGCATTAAGATGACCCCCGCGAGGAGTGACCTTTCCGGTCCAGGCGACGAGTGCTTTCTGTAGTATCTTAGAGTCCTTTTCATAGGAGAGAAAAAACGCCGACATGCTGGGCTGCGCACGGGAGTACAAAGGCCGGACGTCATAACTTCGTCAGGGCATTTTGGGGGGTCAAGCCTGTTTAGCGCAGCTCGGAGAGGATTATGGCAGCGCCCAGCGAGCCGTCTGTGAAATGAGCAACTGTCCCTGTTCCCACTTTCTGTTTTGAGAGACCTGGCAGGAGCGACCTAGGAGGGCTGAAACTATCTCACTCCCAAAGAACGTGATTTTAGGAAACCATTGTCTGAACAGTGTTGTTTTGACATACTGGGCTCCACTGCATGTAGGTAAAACAGTGGAATCCACAGCCGCCTGGCTGGCGCCGGCGAAACTCGGGAGGCGGCTTTCAAGGTGGTGTCTTCGAACGGATCCAAACAATTCGTTCCACTACAGAGTCCCGAAGCGCCCATCTCGTCCCCGTCAACTCACTTTGCAGGGAACCATTCCTTCTGTGTAAAGGTTTGCGCGTGTGGCCGCTGGGAGCGGCGCCCTTTAACATAATGAGCGTTCGATGACCTGTCATCGCCGCACCAGCCCCAATGATATGTTAGCGCTCTTTGCTGGAGAGAGAGTCCTCGTCTGGTAACACTTGAACGAGCCGTCTCTACTGTACTTAAGCGGCATCTCGTTGTACAGTAGGACGGTTTAGCCCTCGAGTCGCGACACGAGTCGCACGATCTGCAATCTTGGCAACGGCGACGACGGGCAAGGCACGACCGAAACACAGGTCACAAGACCGAACAATGGCTAACGGTGAAGGCCGTGCAGCACGGTCTATACTGGATGACACAGTTCTTTCAACCCGTTGAGGACAGATCCAATGCTTTGGTGCTCAAGGCAGAATACAAACTTTGCGGAAAGGTAATTTCTGGTTCGCGGACATCGGCGTCAAACTTCGAAGTACATCTCAAGGTAAGAAATGTCAATTTTTATCCCCGTTGGTATCATTGTATCTCTATAGTTGTCATACGTTTCATTGAGCTCTAGTTACAGTGCTTAGTTACAGGCTCTAGTTACAGTGCGTTACAGTGCCTGCGGTCAGTTCTCCGACGCGGATGTCACGAACAATTCACATATGACACCGTGAAACTTCACCACCACTTAATACAAAAAGGCCACGACATTGACTTTCAGTGGATACCTGGACATTGTGGTATCAGCGGAAATGATTCCGCCGATAATGCTGCTCGCCAATCACACCAGGAAGAAAACATCATCCCAATTCCGCTTTCAAGAACAGACGCTGCGAGGCAGATTCGTCACCTGGCCCGCAGTCTCACACTGACTGAGTGGAACGCGCCAAATATACAACAGACCAGACTGCGTCAACTTAACCCTTCACTGCAACTCCAGCCTCCATCCGGCCTTCATCGTCGCGAAGCTTCGCTTCTCTATCGCCTTTGGTTGGGAGTTGCTTTCACGAAAGCATATACAACGTTAATCGGAGTGACTGACAGTGCGGCATGCGATGTTTGCGGCACCGACGAAAATATCGAACACCTGCTGTGCCACTGTCCTCGATTTGCCTCAGAGAGACAAGTACTTGCCAACGCATTGCGGCGACTGGATGATCGACCACTTTCTGTGCAGGTGATATTACAGCACCGTCCACATCTCTCGACAGCCCACAAGGCAGTGAAAGCCCTCTTGTGCTTTCTGAGGACGACGGACTTGTGTGAACGCCTCTAACTTGCGGTGCAGTTCCACACACTGCACTGAATTTCACTGCCTCTCTCTCTTTTCCTTCTCTTCCCTCCTCTCTCTCATCTTTCTATTCCCCTTCCCTAATCCCCCCAGTGTAGGGTAGCCAACCGGAAGTCTTTCTGGTTAACCTCCCTGCCTTCTCCCTTTCTGTTTGCTTCCTTCCTTCCTAGTACGTTTTATTTATTCCTAGAGGGTACATCTAAACGGTGCATCAGGATATGAGCAGTACCTCAAGACGCTCCGAAAGTGCAGTTTTGAGATGAATAAATTGAAGGTTTCAATGCACTGCAACATTCACAATATTAGGCTGCACTTAATAGATGTTTTCGCGGAATATGAACATGCCCGAAAAAAAAAGTATTTCGGTATCTGTATTGCTGTATCTGTATTCCGGAATACATTTTTTAGTCTATTTGCAAAAGTATCTCCGAAATGTCCCGCTACGTCAAACACAATTATGTATCTCTGTATCTGTATTTTAGGCATCCAACCCATGTATTTCAATATCTGTATTGCACAGCCCAGCGACATTGGTTGTGGACATGAAAAATTATTTTTTTTTGCCTTAAACAAAATTTACAACAACAAAAATTTCCACATCGCAATGAAGACATTGCAGCATATAATGAACTCTCTCATATATTTTTATTGTGAAGGCCTTGATGCTTAATGTACGAGTGAATATCCCACAAAAAGTCATTTCTTTGTTAACATTGCAAGCATTTTTCTCAATAAAAGTTTGTTTACATAGGTCGAAAATATTTTTAGTACATACTATCTAGACTGGTAAAAGAGCTGAAAAGCTTTTGCGACTGAAACGTTGCCGCTGTTTTTACAAAAATTGCCTGAATATGCTTGTTTTCTTGCTTCTTTGCTAGGCCTATTTAAGCCGGAAAATTAATATATGAGTTTACTTGTGACGGCACATGAAAGAACAATGACAATAGAATGCTTCAAAACAGAAATTTCCGTTGTACCTAGTATCAAGGTCAAATACGCATAATTTATCCCCACCTAACTTTTCCTCCTCGCCGGAATATTCAAAGGGCGTTAAAATTTTTTTGAACCAAAATACTTCACTAAACTCACTCTCATACAATTACCTTTAGGCTTAATTTTTTTCAATCGAATCACCGGTGGTCGAATTTTGGGCTGGGACGTTTCACTTGGAATGACCCTCATGTGTAAACTCGTTATAAGTGACCTGACTATCATTATGGTGCACTGCAAGGGATCTTCATTACAGAGTACGTATTAAGGGAGCAAAAGAAGCAGAGAAAACGCAAATCTTCGAACATTCGTAGAAAGCAGAATTTTCCCTGAATTCCATTATGTACGCCACAAACCTTATGGCTTTAAAAATCCTGCCAGATGAAAGTAGAACGTGGCAATGCGAACCGGCTACCATATATCTTTACGATCGCGACTTCGAGTGCTGCAGGCTATAAATTTCAAGCTTTCGTAAAGGCCGGAAAACAATGCGGAAACATTCGTTATTTGTGACCTGTGTTTGTTCTTTTATGCAAAACGGCAGTCGATCAGAGCTACTGGAGGCCGGAAATGCGCGCGCGTAAACACACACACACACACACACACACACACACACACACACACACACACACACACACACACACACACACACGCACACACACACACACACACACACGCACACGCACACACACACACACCCACACACCCACACCCACCCACACACACACACACACACACACACACACACACACACACACACACACACACACACACACACACACACACACACACACACACACACACACACACACACACACACACACACACACACACACACACACACACACACACACACACACACACACACACACACACACACACACACACACACACACACACAAAACGCTGTCTGAGTTCTTAAACTGGCTGTTCTTTTCTGTCGTTCATATTATCGCAGTCGTGCCGTTTCACCGTTTTACAGTAGAACAATAGAAAACATTATTGGAGCGAATATAAACTTATAGGCCACGCGCGACTAAACACTTTCACTAAACATTTGTTTGAGTACCATACCATACCATACCGTACCATACCATACCATGAGCAGAGTACACTGTTTTCTCACAGAATTGCCTTGGTTGCACACGATGATATTGCTAAAAATAGACGATTTCAAAGCAACAGAGAGTAGATGAACACCCTACATTAAATAGGTACAGTCATATATCTATTATAAGCTGTCTGTAAAGTAATAGCAGGAAGAAAACGGTTTCGTTTGGGATCTTCAATAACGCAATGTAATCTAGAAAAAATGCATGCTCCAATATCCGTGGCAGGCATGTTTCAAGCGAGGCTTGCAATAAAGCTTATCTACCGAAGTGCACATGTTTTTGTAAGTAAGCACTTACTATGCCACTTCTGGCTAAGATATTGTAAGCCCTATAGCTTCGATCGTACTGTACTTAAACCGCAGATCGTAACCTCGAAGTATAAAGGTATTCCATTGATTTATCTGTCTAGCCCCCTCCCCCCTTGTCGAGCAGGAATACAAATGCATTTTCCTGTAGTTGTAAGCCAGTGAATAGCAGGCTTCTATTGTGCCGACTTCTCATTGAGATTTTACAGCATATTTATCCCCGCCTCCTGTACAGTTTCTGACAATAGTGCCTCCATGGCTGTTCGCTTTTCTGCAGTGTCAAACTTTTTTATTTCTTTCCTAAATTTATGAAATTTGTCAGAATGTTTGATTGTACTTCGGAGGGTCCAATTTTCCCGATTGTGGGCGTGGTTATAAAAAATACATAACAATAGCATTATTGCGGCGTGGTGCAATGTCCTCGTGCTTCCTGAATTCTACTTGGCCTCAGATTTGAGTAATGATGATCCGAGTCTATCAGAAACTACATTAGTGACTGTTTCACACTGTACTCATTATTTTTTCAGTCAAGTTAGCCCGCCTATACTTCTTCAATTATTCGATGTATTCCTTTAAGGGATCAATATTATTCATTACCCATTTAGCCTTTGCCTTACGAGTAAGGCCAAAACAGTTAGTTTGGCACCCGCTGAATTTCCCAAAAATCGGCTTGAACTCTGACGGCTCCTACCGCCTTACCGTGCGATATGCTTGGCAAAATCATTTAGCCTCACTGCAGGCATTGTAAGGGTCATAGGCTTACAGTCTGGATCCAAAATGTGCCATCTAGTTTAATAGAGAGGTTTAAAACTTTCAAAACTCGAAAAGTAGAATAATTCTAAAGCCACTGTTTTGGATCCAAATGCACCACATTCGATTTCATCAAAACGGCCTTGAAACATTCGAAAGTTGAACTTTTACAAAAATATGACAGGATATAGGATTTACACCTTGGATACAAAGTGCTCCTAAATCCAGTTTTAATAAAATGGGGAAAATTTTTGCGAAACCCTAAAAGTACAAGCATTCTAAAATCCACAGGGTTACCTATTGATCCAAAATGCACTCATGTTCAGTTTTATTACAATGCTATAAAACACTAAAACCTATAGAAGTACTAGCCTTGTGAAGGCAATAGGCTTACCGTTCGGATACACAGTGTGTCCTCACCTATTTTTAATAAAAGAGGGCAAAACTATCAAAACTCTACATGCACAATAATTCCAAAGGCCTTTGATGCAACATGTGCCCACATTCCTTTTTATGCACTTCCCTTTTTGATGCAACATGCACCCACATTTGATTTTATGATGACATACTTTCAAAACATCAAAATTACAAGAATGCCAAAGGATGTAGGCTTAGCTATTTGATCCCAAATGCCCCCCCCCCCCCCCCCCCCCCCCCCCATAAAATTTTAATAATACTGGGTAAAACATTCAAAACACGGTGAGCCTACGCCAAATACTGTAGGTTCACATTTCTTATTCAATATGCACCCACATCGAATTGCCGCTTCAGCGATCTGACACGTGCTGTTACCGTTGTTTGTGCTTTCCGTCTCGACGTGCTAATTTAGATGGAGACCAGAGGGACTGCACATATTGTGCACTTATATTAATACCGACCAACCAACTCACGATCTATGTAACAAGGAGTTTCTGGCCTTGGAACAGTGTATACACCTGTACACTATAGGTACAATTTTTTTCTTTTCGTGGAAACAGCTGCCTTTTTGAACAGCGCAGCTGTATATGCTTAGTGAGGTTTCGCGTACGCTGACGAAAAAATGACGATAATGATGAACAGCCTCCACAACTAAATGCGGGTATGTGCCAAGTAGTGCCTAGAATAACATACCGATGCACAGTATGGTATAGCAAGGAAATGGGAGAGGGAAGTGAGGTTGAGGAGATGCGATGTAGGGAAAGAAGGTGCCAAGCAGCTCCTAGCATCGCATATGCATGCATATTATAGTATAGTAAGGGGGGCTAGACCACGTAGATTCGCGTAACACTACTCAAGTGATGTAAAATCATGCAACACTAGTCGCATGACGCAACATGACGTTACACTAGTCACGTGACGTAAAAAATCGCGTAACACTAGTGAAGTGAAATGTTTCCACAACAATTACGTCACACCAATCACGTAACATGTTTCCGCCAAACTTACGTCGTTTATGCGGGGCAGGCACACGGGCATGGGAGGGCAGCTTCTTCCTTGGGAGTCCGAACACTAGCTCCTCTGTTGGTTCCAGCCTTGCACTGCAGTGAAAACTGCGCGCAGATTTTTTCTTGGCGTGACTACCACGAATGACCACATGCCGACACCTGAGAGGAAGAAAATTGTTCGTAATAAAAAGAAACAAAAAACCACCCAGCCTCACACGGAATACAAAATATCATTAGTGGCACACTATTACACAAATAATGATTCGTAGTGTCACGGGCAGTAGAAATCGCTGTAAACATTTCCTAACAAGAGATCAAGCATGGCGTCACTCATCCGAATAGGCTGATCAAAATGGTTCATTCGATCCCTGGGAGGATCTGGAGCCAGTTCGCTGGCATGGGGAGCAGCGCTACCACCCGAGACCACGCAGCCTTCTTTCAAAGCGTGATTTCCACAGTGTCACTCTCATCAATATTTAAGTTAGGTTTCGAGTTGCTGAATCAACAAGTCAAATTCATTAAAACAATGCGAGCACATGGGAACTCGGCGATCGGTGAGGTCACCCGGCTTTTTTGTTTGTCCTTGCATATGCATGATTATCACCCTTGGGCCCGATGGAAGCAGTAAATCACGTGACCTTTAAAGGTGTCCTTTGAGCTCCGTATTAGTACGGCCAAATAATGAAACGCTGTTCAGAACACTATGGCTTCAGACACTACGCGTCCTATGTCCTCGTTGCTTTGTGATATCCTCTTCGTACACCACGTGACGCAAAGAATAGACAGGATCTGTCTTGCACTTGCCCGTCGGTTCTCGGTTTTAATTGAGGCACCCGGTGTAACACCCCGGATTTATCCAAGATGAACCGCTTCCTCTTGTCCGTTGATGCTACCCGTGAAACTGTGAAAAACTTCTCGGGATGCCTAAACGCAAAAGGCGCCGTCTCCGCTTAAGCTGTCTACACCAGTGTCAAAGCTTGCTGCTTTTTTCAAACGAACAGCTTCCCGTATCGCAGATCAAAAGTTTTAAACCTCCACAACCTCCTTGCAAGAACAAGGAAGCAGAACACACACGAAAACTTACCCGGCTCTTATTTACGACCATAACATATCTTTCTTTCTTTACCATCGTCATATTTTCGCGCGCTTGTTGCTTCGAGATCTTGAATCCAAAGGACGTGTTCTGACAGGCTTTCGGGCCGCCTGTCACGCATAAGACTCCCAGAAGCTTTGCTTTTTAAACCACTGGGAAAGCAAAGCATGCATCTTTATATTGAGAGTATGCTTCTCTTTTCGGCAGTCACTATGCAGTTCTTCGATCTCAATATCGGCTTATGCACACTGCGTGACAGGGCGTTAAGGCTGAAACCTCGGCCTTTTTATTCTTTTCTTTCAATGTCTTGAGCTTTTTCATGCTGTTTCATTACAGGTAAGCGCGCGGAAATAACGAGGAGAGAAGAAGAAAGGAGAGGACCTGTCTGGAATGCTGTCGGTAGTGCTCTGTGTTTTTGCTTTTAATGGAGGCACTCAGTATAACACTTCAGATTTACCCAACATGAGCTGCTTCCTGTTCTTCGGTGAATGCTTTGGTGCTTTTCGCATTAGAATAATTTTCTTCCTTATACAGCGTCCCGTATAATCAGAAAGGTACACTCCCTCTTAGGCCGGATTTAATATTGTCTGCTGAAAAAATCGCGTAGCTTGTCAAGGTGGCAAACACTATTAATTAGGCAAACACACTGTAACACTCTCGTGGTTCTATGAAAGACAAGTAAACCATCTGACATTTTCGTGAGTGGGCGTTGTTACGCTATCCAGGATGTTATACATTCATTTTGTGCGCCGAGGTCACATGACAGCATGCTACTGCAGTACGCAGCATAACCGAGAAAACTCTTCTTGCTGAAATGTTGACCATCCGAAATTTCTCATTTAACTACTCTCGGAACATGCAGCACTCGATTCTGTGTCTCGCCATAACTTCCCGGCAAACACGCTGTTGGCTGAAGACGTGTTGGAATTTTAGAAAACATTTACTGAGGAAGAAAGATGAGTTAGAAAGTGTGGGTTCAAGGACGTATAGTACGAAGCAGTAAAACAGGGGGTTGCGAATGGGCAGATTTTAAATATAGGCAGAATCGAAGCCGAAATCAGCAGAAAATGGCCCCGTCATTTATTCTTTGTAGCGAACACGAAGAAATACGACCCAAAGAATAATAATATAGAGCTTCGCTGTGTAACCCAAGAACATGGAATGTTGCCGGAGTCACCTTTTTCGGCAGGTGAACTTGCCTTCATGAAAGCATCCTTGCAGATGACAAGATGTCTGAACATCAGCTCCCAGGCCTTTTCTCTGTTGAACTATCTTCCATCACTTAAGGCACCCATGTTCCCCTGAATTTCTATTTTCCTTGGATGCTATGTAAAAAGGTCATATAGTGGAAGCTTAATCAGTGACCGGAGATCGTTGTGTTCGTAAGGTACTGTAAGCCAAGCATTGACATTAGAGCGTTCAGGAGCACGTTCGCAGAGATTCCGCTGTGTCGGTGTCGGCGTCGTTGGTTGTGAGCGAACAATCAGCGTTGACCGTGAGCGAAAAGTCGAGATAGATGCAAATAAAGAAATAAAAAAAAACTTTGGTTCGAGTGGGAATCCCACCCAAGAATTCTGCTTAGCCAGCAGATGTTCTACCAGTGAGCCACGCTGGTGCTCGAAATTGCTCAGGAAACAAACACTGTTTGAATGCTATGTAGTGCGAAAAGTGTCATTAACACATGTAATATTGCGTGGCAGAAGCGTGCAATCACACCAGGCGTCAAAACATGCGAATTGCGCCTCAAGTGTTTGGTGTCAAGGACCATGAATTACAAAGCACACAGACACAATTAACTATCATTATTAACAACAGCGCCAATAACGTGTGCAGCTGCGCTATTACGCGTGTTGCCTTACTACCCATAGTGGGTACATCGCGACCTCGCCAAAGGAAGAACTATGTCGTAGTGGATACTTCACAACTGCACTTGGGGTAGGCATTCTAGGATAGTTTGAAACAGCTGATTTATAGGTGAAGAGAGGTTCCTTTCATTGCGGAATGGTTTAGATGTTTACAGAGAAACGAAGCCATAGTAGCGAACGAGAAGGCAATGCGAACAGGGCCCGATCATGTTATTGCTTGCTACTCTTGAAGGCGAAGCTCAAGCGTCCTCCAAGTTTTGTGGGCCTCGTCGACTACAAGATTTATCTATGTGCAGCGGCGTAATCATTATAGATTGACAGTTACGAACATTGGAACATATTACGGATGTTTGCAGGAAAGTTCAAGGCTCAATCACTTGTGTCAAAATGGTTGTCACAGAATTGCGTACGTGTGCTTTTTGCAATGATTGTATCGGCATTTTTAAAGACGATAGTCTTTCTTGGGATACCTAAACGGAGAAATTTTGATCTGTCTGTCTATCTGTCTGTCTGCCTGTTTCTCTGTTTGTCGGCACGTCGCACGATTCAGCTAGCTGGCCAAAGTTTAACCCCCTGCCTTACGACCTCCAATCTTGACAGAGGAAAATGTGTTCATACGGGTGAGCGTGGGCAATTAAAAATCAAATATTACGCATACCTGAGGCACAACATCAATACCTTAGTTCTATTCACAGTGTTCCTTTAAAACAAAATTTATAGATACGTAATCATAAAGATCCTAGTGTTTATTACGCGGCGCTGAAAATGCTGTGTACAAAACAAGTCTCCGCCCAGTGATTTAACTTCGATGCTGTGGTGCTGCCACCTGGCAGCAGCATAGTTCAACACAAGCCGATGTTCCCCGGTAGCGCTGTAGATGGCGTCCTCTTCTGTTTTATCAATGCCAGCCAGATGCGGCTGATTCATCGTAGAAGAGCGCTGTCTCAGGCAAGGCAAAACATATATGGCCGCTTGATGAAATACGACCCACTCTACAAGACATGATCAGAGAACGTAGAGAAAAGACCGACGACCAAATTTCAGCGGATACACGCCGGCGTCCGTCTAAGCGTGCCCGGAAAACGTCCGAAAAACGAGCCCAGCGGCTAGCCCAGCTATTAAATTGTGGTACTCATGCCGCTCATGCAGTGCAGTCGGCACAAGACTATCGTCTTTCGACGACATTTGCAGCGAAGCACGCAGATACGCGGCCAATTTTTTTCCTCATGACGCCTCAAAGCACATCCATGTGCCTGTATAAGCTTTCGCACTTTTTCGGAAAAGGTGAAATCAAGTGGCCGATGGCAAATCGAGCACTGCAGCATGGATACGTGTCTCCTTGGTGGTCATCAAGATGTTATTTTATCCCAGCGCTGTCACTGTTAAATTTACAGAACAAGATTATTAGCAACAATGATTACGGCCGCCGCAAGAAAGTATCTCAAGTCAGGATTTTCAAAACTTTTAACCGTTGAATTCACACGGATCCGTTTAGATGAACCAGCGATGAATTCAAGGCGTTGCACAGCTGTTCGTCAGATTGCTCGTTGTATCTCTATGTCCTCATATTTTCACACACTCACCGGCATCATTCAGCTTGGCAACAGTGCCTCTTACAGAAACACTAGTGTGACAAAAAAAGACAGAACAAGCGCGCTTCCAACTTGACTGTAAATCACTTCACCACGTTACACCGAAATCGAAACGTACAAGAACCACCTTGGAAGAAATCGCAAGTATGAGAACCCGCGGCGCAGTTCGGTTTCAATGGGCGCTCGTCTTCGCTAACGCTGCAGTGGCGAGCAATCGAGAAGACAGTCCTCCACAAAAAGCGCTCGGTCCGCCCATCACGGGCCGCCCACAAAGGCAGGTACTGATATTGGTCCTATTCTACGCTCCCTCCGACCAAGTTCGCTGGCGGTTAGTTCGACGCGTCTGAAAGGCCTCCGTGCCCGCATCTCTCGCGACACAATCGAATCCTACGCTTCTCTGTTCTCCCTATTCATTCATTTACTTTTATTTTCCTGGAATTCCGCTCGGTCTGTCTTGCGCATTGAAACTCGCACTATACAGTAGAAGCTTGTCGCTGCAGGCATATCGTGCATCTGCCAAACGTTTTTTTTTTTATTGCATACGTTGTACAGAACCAACTACCAGGAGTAGTTATTGCAAGAAACACGAGCTACGGAGTAAAATAACGTATAAAATTTTCGACATCCGAATACTATGTCTCATATTTGCGAATTACGAACGTATACATTTAAGGAACGAGTATAATTGTTTGTCTAGTCGTGATTAAAAATCGCGCAAACTCTGCATTACGGCGTATACTTTTATTTTTCTGGTATTTATTTCTTTAGCGTGCGTAATCTGTTCGGGTGCTACTCGTGCATGTAATGCTCTTCGAACTATACACATACACTGCTGAATCTGCTTCAGACTAAGCGGCACAAAAGAAGGTTGCATGTTCTAAATTATTGCTTCTCGAGGAGGAAATTTATCTACTTGGAAGAAGTTCGCGAATACTTATTTTCCTTTGCTTCACAACCCCCCAAACTAAGGTTGTATTGATATTATGCGGCCATGTAAATTATTAAAAAGGCTTGAAAGGTAAATGCGGCACCATGCTGCATTACCGAGTGAAGCAGCACAAAGGATGTTTGCAAAATTACTAGTTGCTCTAAAACTTTTCCTGTCGAAGCTTATAGTTATATATGCACAGTCAAAAGCCGTCTATTGATGTTTTTCTTTTTATGTTTTCCAATTCAATGATGCGCGCACCCTCGAACATAAGAGGAACGGATGCTTCTTGTAAAGTAGAAAGCCTTCTATATATGCAGCATTTTTAAGTTCGTCATTGCTCAGTGTTGTGTATATTTTTTTCTTTCTTTTGGTGTACTTCTTTTTGTCAGTGTAGTCAGATTGTGCATTGGTGATAAAGAAAAGAAGAAGGATGAATTTTATGACGAAATAAAGGCGTACACCGACCAAATGCAACCCTACAAAGGAAAGGCATTTCCACTTTTATGCAACGTACCGTTGAGCAATTAGCGATGGGCTGGTGGGGAATTATACTCCTCCTTGCCTCTCGGACCCTGTGAAAAGCGAAGTGAGCCTTCGATTCTGTGAAACGTGTGCTTGGGTCGAGTGCCTTTCATGCGAAGATCAATATCTCGACTGCCTAATTAGCTGCAGGGCTTTGATTACCCACCCGGTTTCCTCTCACTGAGGTATTCATAAAAGGAAATCCGGAGGGTCCGATTATCTATAGAAGCTATTCACAGCGTGCAAGAGAGAAAAATTTCCCCTCCTTTGCCTTTGAACTGGGCGCAGCTGGCTTCATGAGCTTGCTGCGTTGTTAAGTATATAAATTGATCTGTACATTAAGACCGGGTGGTAACTGAATTATCCACAGGTGAGTTGGTGGCTGTGTAAGAAGAGAAGAAATGAATCGCACTGGCGAACGTAACCGAATACCCTCTACAAGAATTACGTATTCAACAGCTCGCTATACCATGTATATCTTTCATTCGTTATAGCAACCTAACTTTTGTTAATTTGATGAAAGTCTTTGTAGGATATTCCCAAAACTGTGAGATCCAAAGATTTTATAATTTTGATTATTATTACCACGATTATTGTTGTCATCATTATTGTTGTTGCTGCTACTATCACGACAGAAAACCATCCCCAATAGAGCAAGAGCAGCTGGCTAGCGGATGCTCCACTAATGATCACAACAGCAGCCGGTTAAAACGAAGGCAGCAAAAATGATTACTATAAACAGCTTCGAATATTAGTAATTCTATTATAACGATAGGCAACACCTTAGGTTAGCAAAAATGTGCTCACGTGAACACTTTAAATTATTTAAATGTGCTCACGTGACCATTTTAAATTATTTAAATGAACATGCTGGTGACAGAAGAGTGAGTCCGTAAGGCAAATCACGAAACAAGCATTGAGTATGCCACTCACCGGATATGTACACAATGTTCTTGATTATTTTTCTGTATTGTTATTCTTTCATTCGTTCTACTCGCACGTTGATGGGATAGCCAGCTCTAATACAGTGAACTCTCACTTGTACGAACGTCGGTTTAACGAATATTTCAGAATACCGAACTTTCAGAAAACCCGCTGTGGTTTTCCTGTGCATTCTATGTAAAACAAATTTCACTTAAGACAATTTCTGAATACTAAATATTTCATTAGAACGAACTTCATGAGCGCAACTGGGCTAATTTCAATGAAGAGATCACTTCAGTGACGTTTTCCACTTTGCCGCACTGGCGTAGCCGATGTGTGCTGCCGAAATAACGCGGGCATGGGTCTGCCAGTTATGTAAGAAGGAGTGCACCTCTAAAAATGTGGATGAACTACCGCAGACTACGCTGTAAACCGCTTCAGAGGTTTGTCGTTGTTTTCTTCCTGTCATACCAAACAGAAGTACCGTCTTCTGTTGTCAGCATCCTTGCACACGTAAACGTTGGTCGCCTACTTTGGAAACAACATTCAAGGAGCAGTTCTCTACTTATCGACTGGACATATAGCTGGATATATAGTCTACAGGAAACTTTAAAAGTTTCCGCGGAATCTGAAGTAAGCAATGAGAAACCAGAGCTGTGTGCTTACGCACTGAAACGAGAATGGCGAGTGCATTTGACGATAGTTCCTGGCTCATGCCCATGCTCCCTGTTTATGTCAGACACCAGACTATAGTTCATACAAACTTACTGTCGGTAACGACACATTTCGACTCTATTTTCTTCTTCTTCTATAGGAAGACAGTTAGATTATTTAGAAAAACGAAACAGTAAGGCACCGAAACACGCCTGAAATTTTTTTTAACCAAGTCTTTCACGCGCTACATAAAAGATACAGGGGAGAAGGTAGTTGGAGATGGGCGCCCCTTTTCATAAGCTGTCAGTAGCAGCCGCATATTGAAACTTTTGATGGACTGAACACCAAAGGCACATGCTGCCGCGCATTCAGAATGGAAGGTTCGGCATAAAGAAACACAGTAATGTACGTTCAGCGTTTACTAAGACGTAGCTTTTGCGGAATCTGCAGGTTAGATATGTCTATAAAAATTCACGTTTATCGTCACTACAGCAGCTCAGTGACATGCACAAGTTCATCATTGCGCGTCACAAAACGTCGCAGCATACAGCTTACTGAAATTCAAACAGGTGCTACAATTACTTTCTAAAAGTGCCAACATAGCTGCGCAAAACGAGGTTGCCCGATACTGAAATGACATAAGACAGTCGAACAACACAATGAAGTTCATGCACACTTTTGACGCACAGTTTTTTTTTATTTATTTACTATACAAGCTTCAGGTACGTAAGCTTCACAAACCTTTATGACAATGCTGCAGAAATAAGTATGCCTATCCCCGAGGAAGGAGATACACAGATTTCTAAATTTATGACGAAATATGTATTGATCATAAGTAACGCCACAAATATTTAGCTTACACTGTAAACGCAAACTAGCCGAATTGGGCGTTTTAAGGGCTTAATACTACCTTCATTTGGGACCGTACTCCCTTAGGGAGTATTAAGATCGGTGTAATAAAGTTCTGCGTCCTCAATTTTACTTCCTTGAGAAATTATGGGGATAAAAGGTGGAAGAAAGGAGGTAAATTCACGATCTGACGCCATTTTGTCAAATGGAGTTCAAGGACAGAAAACTCCTATTTCTCTTTCTCGGGCATATCTTCCATTTATTTTATCCGAAGCTATAGTGCCTTCAGTGCTGGCGTGCATGTATGCAACTGCGCGGGCGAAAGAAGTGTTTCTCAAAGTGCTTAATAAATTCATGAACGTGCTAATAAACGATTTCTTCGTCTCGTCGACTGATGCACATTGTTGTACGGAATGCACACTACCGCTGGGCTCGGGTTCACGATGCATTTTGACCACAGAATGACTTCGCTTATGTTGTTTTACCATCAAATCGAAGTTAAACTAAAAGTAGGAGCGTGTACACCCTCGATGTTGCCTATCGGCACCGCATGCACAGTCAGTATACCCTTTTGGATGACGAATTGGGCACAGGCGGTGTGCCTCAACGCACGGAATAAGATCCGGTGTTGAAAGAACCCGGCGAAAAAAAAGAAAAAGAGAAACGAAAGAAAAAACGCGACACTCCTCAAGCGGCTGCTCTGAAAGGGACGAAGCGACTTTGACCTTCGAACGGCGGCGATAAGAGCGGAACAACTATCGCACGCATGCGCGCGCAAAGGGGAAAAAAGAAAGCAAAAAGAAAGAAACGCGAGAAGAGAATCGCGAGAAACGCGAGAAGTTCCGAAATGACAGCGGGTGCTACCGCAGGCTGGCCCCAGCGGCGTGCGTGAGTGATAGCGAAGCGAAGCCGTCATGGGATAACGTCGGTTTTTCGAAGGACGCCTTTCAACTACCCTGCTATGCGTCGATCATGTGTGCACATTTCATGCCGGCAGCCTTTCTGTGTTCTCGTCGCGGGACGTGAAATGTGTGGTTTGACGAGAGTGCAACATGCACTGCGTGTGCAATGGTGTGGCAATGGCCCGGTGACTCAAGCGAGCAGCAGCTGATGGGCGCGCCGCGTTCGCGGCACATTCAGGAACACAAATGGTACGTAATACTTATGTTTCCTCTCTTTGCGCGTCCTTCTCGCTTGGGCAGCAGTAGGTGCTGTTCTGCACACTGCATCGCGTCAAAAGTGCAATGAAACGCGAAAAAAGAGAGGCCATTAAGCTCACATAACAACGATGTGTGATACGTATTTCGAATTGGCTGACCGCTTGACGTGGCCAGCCAATTCAAGCGAGTGCGCCTTAAAACTGAATGTTTGTACGACATAATTTCCTTGCTTGCGATAAAGCATGAATGAAGCAGTGCTTCCAGGGAGTATACACTTAAGCAACAACAACAAAAAAGACAGCTGTTATCACGCTGTCATGTGGTAAAGCGTGCATTAAGGCCAGATTTGTTTTCTATTTATTCTGTTCTCATGCACATATTATGAGCTAGTAAGAATACTTTTTGACGACAATTTTGCATTGGGCACTTTGTCCGTCTCCTACACAAAAAGTTAAATTGCATATCAAGGCGCACTGACATCATGAGCTTGTATACATTTAGCTAGAAAGAATAAGTCATGTTAATGACACATTATGATGGCCATATGATGTGTAAGACATGTGCTTAGATACAGTGTGTTTGGTGAAGCACATGCATTTTATGGTAAGGTCACTTCATTAGTCACATACCAGCACTAGAACTTGCCAAGGTTACATGTGCATATTTATGGAATTTAGGAGATGTGTCACTTGTGCAAGGCTAATTTAATCACATTGATATAAGTCAGCTGAATCTGTTGAACCTCGTTGTTGAATAACCTTGTTCCTTCCCTCTGGTTATTTTGTTTTACTTTTTGTTGCCATAGTGTTTATGATCAGCACACAGTATTCTGACTGTTGACACAATTTCTGACAAGGTAAACAGGCTGGTACTTTGTCCACGTCTTCTATTGTCGTCATTACAAGTGCACTGTTTAATTTTGCCATGAATCAATACCAAGTCGCCCAATCTTCAGTCCTAAACAGAACAGCTGTGGTTGATGAAGAAGCTAGTGTGCCATGTGTTCTAAGCATAGGTCGGCACTTTAAGGGAGTATTCACTCAAACTCACTCACCACAATTTTTTCAGCCTTCGCACTCACTCACGTTCACACTCACGTCCACTCACACTCATGAGTAGAGGCCGGATTTTTAGGCACTCAAAATCGCGTTTTAGGCGCCAAAAATAGGCAGGCAAAACACAGTTTTAGGCCCCCCAAAATTGCAAATATAGGCACAATAAAATTTTACAAAAATTCAAATTTTCGAAAAAAGACGTCCGCGACCTCTGTCTACGACCGGAAAGCAAACAAATTTTACAGTTCATGATGGCACAAAGGCGTTAATGCTTTAACATAGCCATACAATTGTCCTTTTTCCCGAATGGTTTCCAGAACACGGTCTCTCCTTTTATTGTCCAGCATGGCGAGTCAAATATTCACCGTCGAATAAACACGCTCCTGGGTCTGTTTCTTTTCGGCATGGCTGAGAAGGCAGCACACGATCGAATAGCCAGACCACTAAAAGGCCAGAAGGGTCTGTTAGCCTCGTATTGGCTGGGTCTAATCGCGCAAGGTTTAAATTTTTCTCTTTGTGTGAACACCATCACGGCCCCCCTTATACCAGGTCTGAGCGTTTCGAGCTAGAAGTGTAATGCAATCACGTCTGCCAAGATTTGCAACGATACGCGCCCCGAAAAGAGGTGAAATAGATTGAACGCCGCTTGCCCTTGATCTCACGGGCGCGCACCGATATTGAGCAGGTGACGTACAACAAGGAATGGTCCTGCGTACGTCTCAGTAGTACGTGACTCTGCGAGAATTATTCGAGGCAACAGGTGTAATTTGTGCAATCTGTTACTTCAATGGAAGAATGAAAGTTGTTAGAAATATTACACCATACAAACGGAATGTATGCGCGTTTTTATTTTTTTTTTCTCGAATCAAGTGCGATGCGAGACTAAGCTGCCTCCATTTCGTTTGCGTTTGTGTTCCCGTGTTGTGTCGGCGCCAGCCCTGAAAACGCTTAGCATGTTTTTGGTGCATCGTCCCTTACAGCAGTTCCAGCGGTGCGACGCGCTGTGTCGTAGTAAGGATACATGTTTCATGCCAGCCTCTCCAAACGCAAAGAGGAATCCATGCCACAGAAACAGGCAGTACACTAGAGATAACGCCGAAACGATACACCATCGCTTGAGTGCACGACCTGGCTTGGGCATGTCATGCGCGCACAGTCTAACCTTGCGTGCGCATGACGTGTTAATGCGTCTACGCCGTGTGACCTTCAGGCGCCGAGTTGCTCTGAATCCGAAGAGGACAGGGAAGGAATTTGGCTGGCGAGTGGCAAATGTTTCAAGCTCACCTACCGGCATCATGCTTTCGGTAATCGTAGTGAACCAATTAAAAGTTCTTGTGCTACAAAGCTCTTCACTGGGCACGCAAACACTTCCAGTGTCTAACTAAAATTTCTCATGTGACCTGGTGAAGCGCCCTTTAAGAAGTTATTTAAAAACTAAACAAAAGCCATGTGCACAGCTGATTTTTTTCCCCTACACTCTACTTTCTCCTGACGGCACTCCATGGTTTCGCATTCGTTCTCTATCTTCTGCTGCTGCACAGAGGCACCTCCTGTTCCCTGCCCCCTACCACACCCAAATCTTCAAGGAAGTGTTTCAATTCCTTGGGAACACTGGACTGCAAAACCGGCTGTAAAAGCCGCCCGCCACGTCCTCGGCCACGGACGCCACTCTTCTCTTCTTCCCCTCTCCTCTTCCCACCTTTATTTTCCTCGCCCCATTCCACTGTATACGCTGGTACGTGCTCCCCTTTAGGGGTGCAGAAATAGCGTCTTTTACTCTCCCCCCTGCTCCAACCACTCGCGCCATGTCAGTGCGGTGGGGTAAGGTGGCCGGCGCGTCCCATTTCACCGCTGCTAGCCATTGCTTTCCGGAAGTTTGTTGAACTAGGGAACTAGGTTGTTGCACCCTATAGAGTTCCGAAACGCGAATTTTCCCCGGTAATATGAATTATGGTCTCAAACTCTACTCGAAAGCAAAATTTGAGGTCAAATAGCGTTCATATAGGCACCAATTTTGAAAATAGGCATTTATAGGCACTTATAGACACTTAGGCACAAACCCAAAAATAGGCATTTATAGGCACTATAAAAACACTATAAAAGCCCTCCTTAACCCCAATTCATGCTCATATATGAAAGTGGCACGATAGGAACCCAAGGAACAAAATAGGCATTTGCCTATAATCCGGTCTCTACTCATGAGTACTCACTCACGTTCACACTCACGTCCACTCACACTCATGAGTACTCACTCATACTCAACTCACCACGTTCAAATGAGTGTGAGTGAGTGTGAGTTGAGTGCACTCATGAGTGAGTGTGCCGAGCTCCATAGGTCGGCACTTTAAGGGAGTACTCACTCAAACTCACTCACCACAATTTTTTCAGCCTTTGCACTCACTCACGTTCACACTCACGTCCACTCACACGCATGAGTACTCACTCACGTTCACGCTCACAACCACTCGCACTCATGAGTTCTCACTCACGTTCACACTCACGTCCACTCACAGGCATGAGTACTCACTCATACTCAACTCACCATGTCCAAATGAGTGTGAGTGAGTGTGAGTTGAGTGCACTCATGAGTGAGTGTGCCGAGCTATGGTTCTAAGTGGTAATAACAGTTGGTGCGTAACGTCCCAAAACCATCATACGATTATGAGAGATACCGTAGTGGAGGGCTTCGGAAAGTTAGACCACCTGGGGCTCTTTAACACGCACCTAGAGCTAAGTACGTGGGCCTCAAGCACTTACGCCTCCATTGAAATGCGTTTAACTCCAAGGTTAATCATACAAAAATTTGCACCCCTTTACGCTACAATGCTAACTTCACTGACAGCTAAAACTACTCGAATGATGGTACACAGGACAAAAGATACTTCTGGTGCTGTTTCGCATTTCATTACAGTTGTGTACTTTTTGCCCTCTGTACTTTAAGTGAAAAATTCATAAGAAACTACTTAGCAGCATCTCACTATTGTATTTGTTTCGTGTTCTGTTTAAAGGTCTGCAATAGTATAGTCAAGTGTGAGTCTTTGCCAAGACATTCATATTTCTCGATATGGAAAGCTTGATGGACTTCTTTTCTATGATTTTCAGGAAGACATTTCTGGCAAAGCTGCAAGAGTTGCTCACCCACTTGTTTGTGTACAAGACACTGTATTGTGGGCACCCCTGTGCCTCACTCTACACTAACGAGGACCTGAAGTGTAATGCAAACCACAGAAAGATATACACACTTAGTGCGAAAAAATTACAAGATTAAAGAACCACGCAGTCACAGAATGAGTATGAACATGACTGAAAATGTCATACACGTGTTAAATTTCAGTTGCTAGTACTGCGTTGTCCTGTTCCCTTCATTTCTATTTCTATGTGTGTTGTTGTTTTGTTTTCACACTTTCACTATGAACTCAAGTCCTGACTGCTGTACAGGCTCTATAGAGTCGTGGTCAAATTCTATTCAACCACATGACATAGCAAGCCCTAGGATCCAATATGCCGAGCCACCAGCCATTATCTGTAGGAAATTTTTAATTTTAGGCATGTGATTGCCTAATTTCAAGTTGACTTTGCAGCCATGGTACAGGTATTAATTTTCAATGTGGTAATTATGTGCAAGCCATGAAGTGGGGAATTATAGATTAACTTTTTAGGTTGCAGATGACACTGGCTGGCATGAGAATATTGTAAGCATAGCTGTAGTAATTATGTAGAATAGAAGTATTGGTGTATCACAGTTGTGTGATAATGGCGACAAATTCCCAAGTACATTTCTAGAAAATTACGGTCATTTTCACATATTTGTGAGTAAATATGTGCAGCCATATATGAATGCAATGTTGTCATTTTGTTGGCATAGCTGAACGCTTTTACAAATTGTGGTAAGTGGATCTACAGTCAACACCACAGGTCTATTTTGGACTTTTCTGCAGAAAACAGAACTGTATGATGATGTGTGACATGTTTTGATGCCATAGGGCAAACTAATTCAATTAAAATCTACAACATGCCTCCCTGCATGGTTGCATATTTCTTAAAAGTAATGCTAGCCTTATTGTACTAACTTAGTTGCCTTCATGTGCAGGCTGACACCAAGTTCCTTGTAGATCCCATTTCTCTGGATTGTGTTTACATACTAGCACTGTGAAGTGCACATGTCGGTGTGCATTATGATGAGATTTGCCTCACTACTTTCATGTTGCTTTACTGTTGTGAATTATATATAGTGCTTGGGCTGTACTGTATACGTTCTTAGTGTTTTGTATTGGATGCAGGTTCTGTGCAAGAAGATGGAAATATACATATGCTTACACTGACATGAGAACTGCTACTGTTTTGATTCCAATAAAATATTGCGAACACTGTTTTTCTTATCATTCTTATCACGGCTGCTTCGTTGAAGAAGACGGCAATACTACATTTTTTTTATTCTTGCTACATCATCTGTGCAAGAGGAGTGCCGCATACACATGGACTTTCACAAGGGCGAAGTGCATGTGCATTAACTTTTTTATTTAACGGGAGACCTGTCACCGCTAATTTGTGGTGGTTGTACTTGACATTGGGGCATGCTTAAGCGTTCGTTTTTAATGCATTTGTGTGATGTTTAACAATGAAGGTTAATTGGTAAGATTGTAGGTAGTCTCCGAGTGTGAAAGCGACTAAACACTGAATTTGAGTTAGAGAATCACTGTGCGCCCCACGAAAGTGCGAGTTGCGAATAAGTGCTAATTGTGGATGTAGATTATCGTTCAGCTACTCTGAAGGCGCTGCTGCACCTGCGTTTGGCTCGCGAGAGTACGCGCGCAATAAATGCACTTGGTGTAGGCGCGTTACAATGTCCATGTAACTCGGGCATCTGCATAGGCGTGCACACGGGGAGGGGGGAGAGTCTGCCCCGTGCACTGACTCTATAGGGAGGGTGGGCGCAGCGACGAGCCTTCGTCCCCTGCCCCCCCCCCCCTTTCACCTGAAGAGGCACCCTGCGCAAGCTTGTGGGAATCTGCGTGAGTAACTTTTATATGCTATGGGAGTCGTAGCGGTGAGCGCGCCGGTGGATGACGCGAACGATGGACACAGGCACGCTCGCGGCTCGCACTTAGGGGCCGCTGACAGTCAGTCGCGGCAGAGTTTTGAAATGATAAAGATGTGTTGCTTAGTGTTTCGTCCTCGTCTCTGAGGGCTTCCGTGCGGCGGGAGGCACAGACACCATCAATGGAAACACAGGCGATCTCGTACAGCTCAGAACACGCCGCTGCCATGGGACGCGTGCAGCTCGCGGCAGAAACAACGAAAATAGCTCCACATCATACGCCCATGGAATGCACTTATGTTCGGCCATCTGAGGATACCTTTTGTCACGCTGGTATCCACGAATTTCGGGCGAGTGAAACAGTGTCGAAGTACTCAAGAGGGCACACGTTTACAATTTTTCTAGTGGCACGACACCCCGAACCGAATAGTTCGAAGCTGAAGGTGTTTACCTTGGCCTTCGTGACGCCCCTGAGTTTATGAACTGGCCTTGCGAAAGCGCTAACAGATGCCGATGCTACGAGAACAAAAGTTAAGAGGTGTCGCCGACGGGTTAGTAGCCGCTTTGTAGATATATACCCCCGTGAAAATCTACGCAAGCTAGTGGTGGCGCTGTGGTGTAATGGATATGATGTTTGCTTTCATTGCGTGTGGTCGCGAGTTCGATTCCTGTGTCGTGCGTGCTTGTATGCATATGTCATGTTTGTGCATGAATACATCAATGTCCATTTTCTAATATGTCCTAGCGATGAATAGTTGCAAGAAATGTGTTTAAAACGCTAGTATAGTGCCTGAAATACCTTTTTTTTTTCTCGCCCTCTCTCGGGCCGCGTATAGAGGGGCGTTTTAAAAGCTCTCAAAAGACGCAGAAAAACTCCCAATGAACTCCGTTCAAGCCCCCGAAATGAGTTAAATAAAAACACCAAAGTTACCTCCTAAAGACTCTGCTCGTTAAGCCTTGTTAAGCCTTCTGCACCGCAAATCGACTGTGTATCTCGAAAACGGAGCTGTTTTATCGCCAGTATACGCTTAGCGAAGCCTCATTAGTCAAATCTAAATCAAATACCAGCATTATTTGGGAATGAATGAGTTTAATAATGCAGGCCCACGGCTAGAAAGATTCGAAGTGGACGGCTGTCGCTTCAACAGGCACCGCCATCTTGCCCTGCGTACCCCCCTAAAACCTCCTTTGGTAGGGGGGTTTTGCGTAGTACCTTTAGGATGGAAGTTAAGAGCCGGGCCCAAAACTCCCAAAAAGGCTCAAACCCGTTTGCTGTGTACAGTCAGGGCCGGCTATGTTCCCATTTTGTTGTCACCATGCCACTGGTCGACGCTGCTAATTAAAGGCTGTGAGATGTTTGCGTATTGAGAATACAAATTCAAACCTTTCCCACGTTTCTTTAAAAAAAATGCATTGTTTCATAACTAGCAAAAAAAAAAGTAATCCCAAATGTATATGCCTGGATGCGATACAAAATAATGTGTGTGAATATAATAGGGAATTTGATAGAGAAGGTTACGTTTTAGCTCAAGTGAGTAACCTTTCATTAGCTATTTTGGTTGTACAGTGATATCAACACCGTAGTTATCGGGGCTTTGGTGATCTTACTTGTGCATTGACGAACTAGCGGTTGTCATGCCGATAGCGCTTTTTCTTGCCTTATGGAACCGCGGTGCACTCACTCCGCGTCTACGTCAAACGAACTCTTCTTTATTTCTGAGAAAGTACACACGTCACAAATATGGCGGAGGCTAAACCGAATATGTTTATTTTTTTTTTCGTATACCCTTCCGACGACCTCTCAGTGGAGTAACGACGACTGCCTCGACGAACGGTGGCTCAAAAAGCACAGAAAAAAGAATGGGATCTCTCTCGAAAGATAAAGTAACAGATACGACATGTTTATAATTCTTTTGCTTGGTCATCATATCGAACGTCACGCGCAAAACCTCCAAGCAAAAAACTTTTTTTTTAATATGTCGGCGAGCTTATGAGCAGAAAAAAAAGAACAGCTGAAAGTTCCGAGACGGTAAAAAAAAGGAAAGAAAAAAAAACTGAGTGCACTTTGAGACTGCCCCACCATGTACTCTCCTCGAAGTTCTCCTCACGTAAGCTTCAACGCTGTTAACTCTATGATCACTGCGCGGAACTTCGAGAACGCGCTCCAGTCACGAACACAGCGTGTGCAGGAGCTCCCACACAACCAGAAAAAAAAAGTAAAATGGCATGAAAGGAGTTTCTTCGTGACCTGTATCCAACTCACGGTCTTCTTCAAAGAACATCGTCCCTCAACTCTGGTTAGAATGAATAAAGCATGTGGCCTCCTGTGTTTTCTCTAGGTTAACCTTCTATTTGAGTTCTTCATTCTTTTTTAGTGTAGATTATCTGTGGCAGCTTGTTTCAAGTGCCCTTCTCAAAGACAGTTTTTCTCGGCCATTACTGATGATTGACGTGACCTCATTCTGAAAGGTAATCTTTGTTGATGATCAAAAACGTACGAGGCGCAGAACGTAATGGTGGTTCTTCCTGCTCTGTTTTTGACGTTTCATAAGTTTTGATATCGTTTGTAATTTCCGGTCGATTTGAGGAAGCTGAAGTAAAAGCTGGATGAATTCGTATTGATCCATACTGTAGGTTGCTCATAAAACACACGGGAGGGATTAGAGCTCTTTGTTCCGCCAAATTGGAGAACGATTTATCTTGTTCATTAAAAAAATTATATATTTTGTTTAATGATCGTTATTCTGTAATTTCCTTTTTGAGGCCAAAGAGAAAGATTATGCTTCTTATAGTTTGTGCATTTAAGCTTAGTACGAGTTTGTACCAATACATGATAATGGTTGCTTTCGCACCTACGTGGCTACGGCTAACAACGAACTTAGTAGTAAATGTTATTTAGTAAGAACATAGGGGAGGAGCATCATGTAATAATAATAATAATAATAATAATAATAATAATAATAATAATAATAATAATAATAATAATAATAATAATATTAGTAATACTAATATTAATGTTTCCTTAAAGGGACTCTAAAGGCAAATAACAATTTATGTCAGAGGGAAAGATCAACATTTGAGAAGGTCTAACACGTCAATATTATCAACAGCAGTGCTCTATTATTCGAGAAATTAAAGTAAATGTACGACACCATATGCGCTACGAGTGGGAGATTTTGCAATAATCTCAATGACGTCAGAAGGTCCGAGTACAATTAATCACTAGTAATGAAACCAGCTGCAATAAAAAAGTACCTTCCGCGCATTACAACACGCAATAAAACGCTGCTTGTCCGTTTCTGTTTGTTTCATGGAAAAAATACCCGCTTCGCATTATCATGGGGAATAGTGCGAGTGGTTCAAAAAGTCAGTTTTCGCCTGGTCAGGCTGGATAGGTGTTGCCATCTAGCGGGGCCCGGTTGAACCCGGCCAGCACAAAATTTTTATTGCAGAAGCATCGTGCAATCTACTTCTGGTGAGAATGCCTTGCAGTGGTGTAATTACGAATGCGTTGCTTTTTAACACGAAAGTGTTTTATGCCGGGGTCCACCACAGCTCCACTGACGTATTTCCGTCACGGATACGACGTTGTAAAACATACACTAACAGACGGCAAAGAAAACAACATTCAAGAAAAAGTTCCGTCGCGGGGAGCCGAACCTACGCCATCTCGCTCCGCAGCGCGCGGCGCGAATTGACTCGGCCACGAACCGTACGCTCAACGGCGTCCTAACGGTAAGCTTTTTATGTATACCATGTACTGTCAGCGGTACTCAGAGATCGTCGATTTCAGCGTGCTTTTGTTATGACTAGCGAGATGGCGCGATGGGCGCACTGGGCGCGCTTTAAAGGTCGTCGCCTCGTGTGTTGCGGTGCGTGTGCGCCTCGCTACACTCTAAGCACGGTAACGTTTACTAAAGGTGCACAATTTCACAAATTTGTGTACCTATAAAATAAAAGTCATCTGGTAACCTTTGCATAATTAACCTCTATTGAAAGTGCAAAAATTTACTTTTAACACAGACGTTACAGAAATTACCTTTAGTACCGGTGCACACTATCGAGCGTTCTCACGTAAAAATAGAGGTTACGTTGGATGGTACACGGTATACTATTCACACAAAACGGCTAGCAAGAGATTTTATACGGCCACCGTCTGCGCCACTTCTTTCCTTCGGTCTTTCGTCGGCGCATTCCAGGAGGTTACGCTCATCGCATGTATTGGTCAGCCAGGCGTGCCGCAGCTGAAAGCATGGTTTTCCACTCTTTGGCACTTCTTGCTGCGCGTGCCCCGGTTTCTTTTTTTTTTTTCACGCTTCCTTGTGCGGTTTCAATACACTGTCTATATACGTGCGCTAAGAAATGCGAACCTTTGCAGAAGACGTCACGTGCAAGGTTCTCCTCGAAACACTACCGCTGGTGCATTGTAATAATTCAAGTACGTGACTGCTTATGAAACGGGACAATCGCGGTGACCGAGGCCGAACGCGTCCCCTTCGCTCGTTAGAAGAGGGAGCCAAAAAAAAAAATGCGCCCACCTCCCCGAAGGGAATCGTGAGGAAATGCGAATGCATTTCGCGCGCGCTTCACTCCATTTATATATGGCGGTTGTGGTTCGAAGAAGGAAAAGGCGCCTGATTTCTGCAGCCCGGTCGGGAGCAAGGCGCAGGGCCTTTTTTTTGCTTTTTCTTGTTTTTTTAAATTTTTTATTTATTTTTTTTAAATTTTTTTTTTCATATATAGCTCCGCCGAGCTCCGCCGCAGTCCGCTTTTAGTTAACGCGCACGCTGCGAATTTTTATTGTTCAACAACGCACAGGAGAAATCCCCCCAACGGCACCACCTTGGAGGTCAAGATTCCATTGCCATATATACGGGGTGGCCAGTGAACGGTTGTGCAGCGCGAGCAGTCGGTTTTTTCAACCAAGAAACTCGCTAGCAGACGCTGCCTGTGTCGGCGTCTCGAGGCGAGAGAGGGAGAGGGGGGAGCGTAGGAGAGGAGAGAGAGAGGGGGGGCCGCGCATGCGCAGTGGGAGTGTGGACGCTGCGGGCAGAGATGCCTAGAGAAGAGAGGGGGGGAGCGTAGGAGAGGAGAAGAGAGGTGAGACGCGCATGCGCAGTGGGAGTGTGGACGGCGCGGGCAGGGATGCCTAGAGGAGAGAGGGGGGGAGCGTAGCAGGGAGAGAGAGGAGGGGAGGCGCATGCGCAGTGAGGGGTGTGGTTGCCGCGGGGAGGGATGCCTAGAGGAGAGAGAGGGAAAGAGGAGGTTTTTTATTTTTATTTTTTTAAAGGGTTTGCGCATGCGCAGTAAGGGTTGTCACGCCGCACACCACCACCACCGGATTAAGCTTCGCCATAAGATGCTTCACATCTAACACCTGCCGGCGCGCACACCTCCTCAACCTATCCTCCTCCTCCGCGGACAACGCCAACGCCAACGCCGGATGCCTGACATAGCCCGACTATGAAATGCATTCGCATTTAAAAAAACATTCGCATACTCGAAGAGACTTCAAGTTTGCATGCACTACAGTAATGATGCCTCCACCACGATTATATTGAAATGTGGTCAACCCGTCCATCAATGAAAACCAGAGGTTTTATAACATTATCATGATATACGTGTCAGGCTATCCTTTCTTGGTCCAACTTCTGCGAAGTTGAAGCAATACGTCGGCGTGAATATGACACTTGAATTGTTTTCCTCCTGCTCGTGAACATTCATTGACTGTGCGATTCGTGCTTATCAAACTACGTGTTATGCGATAATAAAGAATAATCGTCGATTTGTTACAGGGTTATTTGCAATTTTGTTCACCCACGAATATCCGAATAAGCAATGGAAACGCGGATACTGACAAAACGTGAAGTCGACTAAGCAGGGAAGCTGCTGAAGGCGGAAAGTGAAGTGCACGGAGAATTAACATTGCTCCTCGCGGTAAAAAGTAGGCAAAATAGCTATACAAACCGCTCGCCATACGCCGCGTTAAGTCAGTTTTACGTATACTTCTCACAAAACACAAAGAAATGTCTGAAATTATTGTTTAATAAGTAGCTGACAGGTACGTGTGAGCATATTATATACGAATGCTAAACGACATTATCAGAATGTCACTCAGTAAGTATAAATATATGCATGCGCACAAATACAATAATTCCATAGCGCATATGAAGAACCGGAACGCCGTTTTTTTTTTCGAGAGATGCAAATTGTAATGTTTACATTTCTACGTAATTGGATCAAGAGAGGATCCCTGTCTGACACACATGGCACAACTCACAATGAAGAATATCTGTCAATTACCTGATCTGCTTAATAATTGGTTTAGGGGCAGACCACATTTGAACGACACGATGCGTGTGGTCGAAGGTGTGACGTTATGATGCATGCAAGATCTAAGCCAAATCCAAAGGACATTGCTTTGTGTTTTTAGGGGCGAAGCTCCTAAGGGTGTGGGTCTGTCCCTCCTCTGTAGTTGTCGTAGTTGTAGTAGGTAGGTAGATAGCCACGTATAGTGGAATGTACCCACTCCACGTGATAAAGATGATGATGACGCAGTATAGTGGAATGTACCCACTACACGTGATAACGATGAAGTATAAGCGCGTTCCAGTGTAGTGGAATGTACCCACTACACGTGATGACGATGACATCATTCACTTCGTGGATATGGCGTGATTTTAGGGGCGAAGCTCCTAAGGGTGTGGGTCTGTCCTTCCTCTGTAGTTGTAGTTGTTGTAGTAGGTAGGTAGATAGCCACCTATAGTGGAATGTACCCACTCCACGTGATAAAGATGACGATGACGCAGTATAGTGGAATGTACCCACTACACGTGATAACGATGAAGTATAAGCGCGTTCCAGTATAGTGGAATGTACCCACTACACGTGATAAAGATGACGATGACGCAGTATAGTGGAATGTACCCACTCCACGTGATAAAGATGATGATGATGCAGTATAGTGGAATGTACCTACTACACGTGATAACGATGAAGTATAAGCGCGTTCCAGTGTAGTGGAATGTACCCACTACACGTGATGACGATGGCATCATTCACTTCGTGGATATGGCGTGATTTTAGGGGCGAAGCTCCTTAGCGTGTGGGTCTGTCCTTCCTCTGTAGTAGTAGTAGTAGGTAGGTAGGTAGGTAGGTAGCCACGTGTAGTGGAATGTACCCACCCCACTTGATAAAGATGACGATGACGCAGTATAGTGGAATGTACCCATTACACGTGATAACGATGAAGTATAAGCGCGTTCCAGTATAGTGGAATGTACCCACTGCACCTGATAACGATGAAGTATATGCGCGTTCCAGTATAGTGGAATGTACCCACTACACGTGATAACGATGACGATGTCGCTGATGACCATGAATTATAAGCGCGTTCCAGACCACAAATTCTCTTTCTGCCATGGATGAAAACGATCGAGCTTCGCCCACTCATCATCATTCACTTCGTGGATATGGCGTGATTTTTTTCGTGGGATAGAGGAAAGGCACGTCTCTCGCCACGGACACCGCAACTGTCGTGCTCTAAGCAGACATGTCCCAGAATTATTCCAAAGCTCCAGCGTGTGTATTCAGAAAAGGGCAGGCCACATGACATCCTCCGTGAAAGTTCTCATCAATATGTGTACATACTTGTACGCTGCATAATAAAGCAGCAGAAAGAAGTACGATAGATTAGGCATGCACAGAAAGAAGCACTAAAGGAAGAGCCACGCTTCTTTTGCTAGGCGACACTTGGCTGGGCTGATCATGCGCGCAACGACTGGTCTAGATTGTGTCTCAGAAAGATTGAAGGAAAAAATTACACCATCTCCAGCTAAAGGGAACCATGTGTAGATGTGAAGCAGCGGGCGCTAACGCTTACACTGGCGGCGGCGTTGACGCTGGCGCTCATCGCAGCGTTGCGCAGGAGAGAAAACTGGGGAGGCGCAAAGCAGGCAGTGATGGAGCAGTTTTTCCTACTAGAACATGCCAATCGCTGCTAATGGGCAATGAGAGACAGAAGACTCCGACTGAACACAGAGACCCGCACTCCGCTTTTAGTTAACGCGCACGCTGCGAATTTTTATTGTTCAACAACGCACAGGAGAAATCTCCCACCGGCACCACCTTGGAGGTCAAGATCCATTGCTATATATACGGGATGGCCAGTGAACGGTTGTGCAGCGCGAGCAGTCGGTTTTTTCAACCAAGAGACTCGCTAGCAGACGCTGCCTGCGTCGGCGTCGCGAGGCGAGAGAGGGAGGAGCGTAGGAGAGGAGAGAGAGAGGGGGGTGACACGCATGCGCAGTGGGAGTGTGAACGCCGTGGGCAGGTATGCCTAGAGGAGAGAGGGGGGGGAGCGTAGGAGAGGAGAGAGAGGGGGAACGCGCATGCGCAGGGGGGAGTTAGACGCCGCGGGCAGGGATGGAGAGAGGGGGGGAGTGTAAGAGGGGAGAGAGGAAGGGAGGCGCATGCGCAGTGTGGGTGTGGTTGCCGCGGGGAGGGATGCCTAGAGGAGAGAGAGGGGGGAGAGGAGGTTTTTTTATTTTTATTTTTTTAACTGTTTGCGCATGCGCAGTAAGGGTGGGCACGCGGCACACCACCACCACCACCACCACCACCACCGGATTAAGCTTCGCCATAAGATGCTTCACATCTAAAAGAGGCACATACCCTTTGTCCGGCTACACCTGGGTTGGTGGAGCATAGGTAGAGCGGTTATGCTGAGTGCAGCCCCCTGCAAATAAAAGCTGATTAGAATTGTGCTTCTCCTTAAGTATACTGATGTGTGCGGTAACCATACCTGCTGGCACGTTGCTCATAGACGATGAAATCCAGAGGGCAGCCAAAAAGAGAACGATTGTCAGTCCTTTACTTTTGTCGCTCCGGTTGTGCGTGGAGTGTCTTCATTTCAGTAATGCTACTAACTCACTCAAACCATTAAAACTTACGTGCAGCATATATAACAATACACGTGCCAACTCATCCGCCTTTCTCCTTTGCTGAAACCCGATGGTTTTAATGGTTCAATTGATAACTGTGGCATAGTTTGAAAAAGGGAAGCCTCTGCCCACAATATCACACGTAATTGCATTTTTAAAAAAACTTCAGTTATTTTTTTTTGCGTGGGTGCATAACACATAATTGACAGTGATAACAGCTTTTGCAATATAGGGGCATTGTTCGATTTCTCTGAGCAGGCGCTGTAGAATACGGCTTGTGAAGGCGTACAAGACTATGTACTAAACGAAAGCTTAGGTTAAAAAGAATTCAAAAAGAGGACCATATCAAGCATTGTACAAAAAAAAGAATTGATTTTATTGCTCTCATACCTTCAAAGCAGAGTAATAGTCATCCACACACATAAGTTTATTATCTTTAAGAATATTGACGCATGCCATCATTTATGAACCATCCACTTCATTATCAAGTACTTCCACATTCTTGCAGTGAAAGTCACCACCACAGTGGTGCTCGTAGTGTTTGCGATTATTATAGCCCATGCTGCAGGGGTGGCACTTGGGATACTTCTCATCCCGCTTTGCCTTGTGATCTTCAGTCCTCCTATGGTTCAAGAAAGCTGCCGTCGAAGTGGATCTCGCATACTGTGCACCAGCCCTTATCTTTCTGGCCGCCCTTCCTCATCCCTTGCTCTGGCCGACCCTTTTCAGCCACTTTGCCTCCTGCTTGTCCTTTTGCATCGGCTCCTTTGGTGGGACTTTTGGCGTCGGAAGCAATTAGATCCAGATGCCTTGGCCACTGGTTTGGCAGGCGCTTTAGTGGCAGGTTTGCCTGCCGATGTTTTTGAACTACCTTCTCCGCTTCCCGCTTCATCCTTGTCTGCGGAACCTTCACTTTCCTGATCACCATCTTCATTTGCGTCTCCTTGAGCACCTTCACCAGTAACCGTCCTCCTCTTGTCCTTCAGCTGTTTCAGCCCCCCTCTACAGCGTCCTCCGCGGTCGGCTCAGCAGGATCATATAGGTCGTCACCCTGTGCGCCAGAGGCCTCCGCTTCTTCACCCTCCGCCGCGGCAGCCTCTTCTTCAGAAGCGCCTTCCCTCCTTGGCCGATCTTGATCTTTTCGTGCACCGTCCCGCCGTGGCGCTGCTCTCTTCGGAGCAGGAGATCGAGAACGCTCGCCGCTGGGACCGGGGCGCTTGCGGTCACCACGACCGTATCCACCTTGGCGATTTCCATAACGGTCATTGTATCCCTGACGTTGCCTGTAGCGGTCCGGCTGGTCATAGTGGCGTCTAAAGTTCGAACGAGCGGAAATATTGCCTCCAAACCGCATCATGTCGGGAGGGGGGCCATGCTCCCACCCATGAACGGGAGATTATTCTGCGGTGCCCACATGGGGCCACAATTCATTGGATTGAACGGCGGCTGGCAGAAACCAAATGGTGGCATTCCATTCTGCCAGGGGCTATCAGGAACGGACCTTCTCGACATGATACTGCAAGCAGTAGTGTGGTCCGACGTCAAGTGCTGTCCAGGCGCTGGACGGTCGGACTCCAACGCAGAACGACGACCGGCACGGCACGACTGCACTGCACACCGCACCAATCTCTCTTCTTCTTCTTCTTCTTCTCCTCATCATCATGGCTCATACCCAATGCAGGGGATTGGCCGAGTAGTACGTGAATTTTTTTCCAGTATTTTCTGTAATGTATTACTTATAGAAGCTCTATTTACCTAATTTAATGAATTGAGGTACGAATTATTGGTAATGCCAGTAATGTCGCGGGCGAAGAAGGACCGACAGTTAGTTGACCTCTGCCCCAGCACCAGAGCAACAAAAAGCGTTCTCTTCTACTTCACTCCCTAAACGTGTATGAGTCACAGTGGATGGTTCATAAATGATGGCATGCGTCAATATGGATGCAGGGATTGTCTAACTGTTAGATGGTCCGCCGGTATTCAAAGAGTTTCTCCTTGCGTTCACCTGTGGTTAGTACAAATTTACAGCAGCAGATGGTCGGGATCTGCACTGACACCCTCTCTTGATGCACGCATAATCATGTTTCTTCAGTCAATATGTCAGTTCTTGATTCCACAATCTTCTTGCTGGACAGTAGATCCTAAAAGGGAGAGTGCCGTTATTTTACGCTATAGCAATGGTTACTGCCACATTGCACACAACTGCTGATAACATGCAATGTGAGATACAAGTGAACCCCTCCTTCCACACACACATACACACACAAAAAAAAAGGGGGGGGGTCACTTGACCAATACATAAGCGCTCCTAAATTGTAGTATCCTGTGCAATACGTTCATCGGAATACAAAAATTTTGAACTGAGAACGCATGTTAATCCCACATGTAATTTACTTCTCTTTAGCACAAGAGTCAGCGAACAATAATTTAAGAGACAGTTTCGCGGCAGAAACACGACACCAGGTGATTAGAACCAGAAATGTTACAATCAACATTTTTTACAATAACATCTAGGGTTTTAAGTCCTAAAACCACGATATGATTATGAGAGACGCGGTAGTGGAGGGCTTCGGAAATTTCGACCATCTGGTGTTTTTTAACGTGCACTGACATCGCATAGTACAGGGGCCCTTACCGTTTCGCCTCCATTGAAATGTGACT